>JASJET010000106.1:4235000-4545000 GCA_034092305.1 Diaprepes abbreviatus
TACGGCAAGAGGGGGCCAGGACGAAGACGAATCTCTTGGCTCCAAAACTTGAGAAAATGGTTCAACATGAGCACGACTGGACTGTTCCGCGCAGCTGCCAGCAAAGTAAGAATAGCCATGCTAGTCGCCAACATTCGGAACGAATAGGCACCGCAAGAAGAAGATTGTTGGTTCCTGATGAGAGAAAGCGATTGGGAATATAAAAGAAAGGCAACATTTGCAAAATAGTTATGAACAAAAGACTTACTAGAAAAGTATTTTCATGTGTATTTTTGTGAATAAATCTTGTTGTCTTTAAAATATCTTGTTTTTTTTTATTCTTTTGAAGTTATGTATAAATATTATGTAAAAACGTTAGTATTAAATAAAAATAACTAATACGTTCTATTAGTCAAAATAGTGCCTCCACGGATAGCCATAATAACATCAGTCGCAATTTTGACTAGTGTTATTTAATGATCAAATTTGTAATAAAAGTGTTTAATTTTTTCACCAAAAAATGTATTAACTTCGATAATTATATATGTTTAATATTTTATATCGTGTGCAAGAAGATATATAGAAAGTAATAAAATTAAAAAAAAAAAGCGAAGCAGCGATCTGAGCCTGGACCTAAGAATTTGGATGCTTAAATGTTATGTATTCCTAGTCCTATTGTATGGTGTAGAAACTTGGACCCTCAACTTACATTGCGAGCAGAAACTAGAAGCCTTCGAGATGTGGACCTATCGTAGGATGCTGCGAATATCATGGACAGAACATGTGACCAACTTGGAGGTTCTGAGAAGAGTGAAGAAGGGCATAGAGATCCTATATGAAGTAAAAAAGAGAAAATTGCAATATCTCGTCCACATCATGAGAGGTCCAAGGTATAAGATTCTGCAACTCATAATCCAGGGAAAGATCGTGGGAAAAAGATCTGTTGGAAGAAGAAGAATATCCCGGCTTAGAAATTTGCGAGAATGGTTCAACGTCAAGTCATCTGATCTATTCAAGGCCGCAGCTTCCAAGGTCAGAGTAGCAATGATGATAGCCAACCTCCGAAATGGAGAAGGTACATGAAGAAGAAGAAGCGCACTAACACGTGCGTAGAATAGTGTTTTTATATCATGATTAGCCGTTTATAACTCATAAATAAAAATGCGTTTAAAATATTAATGCAACGATCAGCTAAAGCTATAATAGATTATGTACACTAGGTGAGCGCCTGTAAGTAGACTTCTACTTTCCTTCATATACAGCGGCGCATACGTTATAGTTGATGAAACGTTATTTGTTTACAGTCTTAAAAATAAATAAAAACATTGCGACTAATCCCGGCTTGTAGTTTCTAACTTTGAGCTATCAATTACTGGGCGTAGAATTTGGAAATACTTATTTACTTAAAATATATTCATTTTGAAAAGTGACAAAAAATGTAATTTTTTAAATACTTAACTATTTTTAACTCGAAAACTATGCGTGGTACGGCAAAATGAAAAGATACTTTTGCTTAAAATCGGCCGCTGAATACGAAAATAATTTTCGTTTCATAGAAAAACATATTTTTAATTATTAAAATTTTTTACTTTATAACAAATTACCTGAACATTTTTCGGGAATCTACTCTTGATATTAGTAAATACACATAAAAAATTTTGGTGAAGCTATGTTTCTTCATCAGCTACAAAAACCCACTGGACTCCCTGCCTAATAGAAAACTTAATTTTATCATAAATATGGGGTCATTTTTAACAGGAGTATCGTGATTCGTTGAAATTATTTTATTCCAAGAATCTTACAATTAGTTAAAAAATTTGTTTAAGCAAAGGTCGTAAATATTTTTAAATAGCCATTTTGAAAATTAGTTCTTTGGATATACAGGGTGATTCTTCGGAAAATTTATCGACAGATTGTAGGAAAATTCTAATTAGGAAGAATCTGAAAATTCGACAGTGTTCTAACGGCGAAAATATTTTCAAGATGGCGGCACTTCCGGTTATACCGGAAGTAGATCTCAACTTGCTTATTCTAAATAGAATACCCTATATATTATTACATTCTTGATTTCTACGTGAAATTATAGACATATTTTATGTATAAAGTTCTGTGCCTCACCATTTTGGACTTATTTAAATTTTTATGTCAAAGATGACGTTTGAGGACCAAAATTTAATTATAAATTTTTCCTATAAGAATGTTTTTACTATTTAATTTGGGTTAGTTTTCTTGCAGACGAAGATCGACTTTAGTGGTATTTTTATGATATTTTGAAAATTATTAGTCAAAAAAGAAAAATAACAATTATATTTAAAAAAATCGTTAAAAGTCAATTTTTTCAAATAGAAAGCACCTATTTTTATAATTTTATCATATTAAGCATTAAAAATAAGGGTAACTTTGTATAAGGTTATCTATTCCAAAAATTTGGCAATTAAACATTTTTCTATTGTAAAAATGCTAAACGGCTTTTAACTTTTGTTATAAGGGCGAGGCATGCCGAAAATTAAACAATCGAATCCCACAGAATTGTCACTATTTCCTGCCATTTGACATTCGTTAATACTAATCACGCCGGGGCGATCAAATAACACGCACGAAGATTATTCAAACTTATTTATTATTTATGGGGAATGTGACAGAGTTATTTCAAGAACATTCGCGATCCGATATCCGCAAAAACAGAAACCAACACCACCAACTATTAAAGGGATTATAGAAAACTTCAAGAACTTTGGATCCATAAACGCAAAAAAAAATAGAAATAAATCAGTTATTTATAACGAAAATATTGAAACTTAAATTTTAGGATATTTCACCTCATATCCAATAATATCTGCAGCATTAGAATCTGGATTATCTTAAACATCAGAATTAAGGATTTTATTGAAACACAATTTTCATTGCTTTGTATATTCCATAGTATAACAATTAAAAGGCACTAATTTTCTATGTAGAGTAGAGTTCTGTCAATCTATTTTACTTCAGTCATAAGAATATGCTGGTTTTTTGGATAAAATTATTTTGTCGGAGGAAGCGAAATTCACAAAAAATGAATTGTCTAATGGACGCAATTCCCACTATTGTAGCGACTCAAACGTATATCCATTTGAAGAATTAAATTTTCAAGAGTCTTGGCAGTTTAACGTGTATTGTGCCATAAGAAATGACGGCATCGTCACCTCTAGATACAAAATACGTTTTTTAACTTATAGATGAGTGCTACTTCAATGTCTTGAGAAATCTGAAAGTGAACTATTTTGATAACTTGCCGCTGGCTGACCATAGAAATCTATTTTATCAACATGATGGGGCACCTCCATATAATAGTCATTTAGTTAACGATTATCTGCAAAACTTGTTTTATGATTAATGGATAGCCAAGAATGGGCCACCTCGTTCTCCCGACCCAAAAGTACTTGATGACGGCGAGATCTAACATAGCTACTCATCTAATCGGCTGTTTTCTTAAATTATATCTAAGATAAACTAAAAGTAAATATAATCTAAGATATAAAATTATTTGAGAAAAAATAAAAATGTAAATTCTAAAACATTCATGTTCACACTTTTGGGCTTTTACGTGCAAGTTATCCAGAAAATCACCGCACTCGACCACGCGTACCAATAATAAATAATTTGACAGCTCTTTTGAAGATAGCGACATTCTTAAGGGCTACGACATCCCTAGGAAGTGAGTTATAAATTTTCACTGCATTATATCTGAAAGATCTATGAAAAATGGCAGTGCTATGTTCCGGGACATTGAACCTGGAACTATAACGTGTTTGTCTCTTATAAAAATCATTGCCACGAATTAATTTATTAGATAGATAAGAAGGTGCTTCTGTTAACACAATCCTATGAACAAGGATTCTTAAATGTATAAAGAATTTTTCCTCTAAATTAAATCACCGGGATGTCCGAAATAAAGGTTTCACATGATCGAACTTTCTCATACTGTAGCAAAACCTAAGGCAGGCATTCTGAAGTCACTGGAGACTACTTCTCTCACGTAATGTAAGTGCTGGCCAATATACAACGTCACAGTATGACACCAAACAGAGTCTCAAATTTATATCAGTTGTTAAGACATCTTTATGCATATCAAGAATTTCTAGCTTATAATAACACCTTTGCAATAAATTCGAGGTATGTGCCTTAAAGCGAAGTTGAGCGTCAAACATTATACCCAGGTTCATGGCAGAGTCCGACGGCGTTAACATTGTATCACCAATTTTGATTTTAAAAATATTACTCTCTACAATTTAATGGCTGTGCGAATCAAAAAGAAGAAGTTTCGACCTTTTACCATTCAGACACAGTCCATGACCCCTGGATATCTCCAAAATGATCTGCAAATCATCATTAATCTGCTGTGCAGCCTGTGCCATACCGACTAAATTAAACGAGCAGTAAACTTGCAAATCATCAGCGTATTGGTGAGAATGACAAGTTTTTATAAATTTACAGAAATCAGCTGTATACAGCGAAAATAACAGCAGCCCAAGAATGCTGCCCTGTGGTACACCCTATTGAAAGTCACAATTCAGACCTCTCATTGCCAATGAACATTTTTTGTATTCTATCTCCAAGATAACTCCTAAACCACTCCATTGCACTCCTCCCCAAGCCAAAGTGTCCCAGTTTTGCAAAAAACGTCGTATGATCCAAAGTGTCGAAGACCCTACTAAAATCCAGTAATATAAGAGATGTCGTCAAACTGCACTTGCACCAAACACATCATCGCTCACTTTAAGAAGTGCAGTAGTTGTGTAAAGGGCGAAATCTTGACTGTGTAGATGGTAAAGTGCCTCTCAAATTGACAAATATGCTTATCTGATCATAGACAGTCCTCTCGAGCCCCTTAGACAATGTCGGTAAAATACTAATAGGCTGAAACTCAGAAATGGTAGTGAGATTAGAAACCTTAGGAACGGGTAATACATTAGCACATTTCCACTGTAGTGGAAAGGAAGAAGTAGGAAGGCAATTATTAATTATAAAAGTTAAATAAGAAGTGAGATAAGGGGTGATCAACAATAGCATCTTACATCACATCAGCCCCCAGAGCATTTGACTTTATCTTAAAGATAACTTCATTCACGCGGTTATCGTCAACTTCGGTAAAAACAATCAAAAATAAAGTATACAACCGCGCATTAACCATTATGGAAGATTACATGCAGCGCGTCAGAATAGCATTTGAAGAACTTAATCCTCAGTCAGTAAGGAGAGCCACCCATGGAGAGTTTCTGCTTAGGTGCGAAAATGTTTGGAAGTTCAAGGGCGTTAGTTTGAATATTTACGCAAATAATTTTTGTAACCTTATTTTATTGGTGACTAGTTTATTTCTATTTCCTTTAGTTTTATACATTCAAAGTTCTTGAGGTTTTTTATAATATTTTTAACAGTTGGTGGTGTTGGTTTCTGTTTCTGTGGATATCGGATCGCGAATATATCGCATGTTCTTGAAATAACTCTGTCACATTCTTCATAAATAATAAATAAGTTTGAATAATTTTCGTGCGTGTAATTTAAGCCCCGACATGATTATTATTAATAAATGTCAAATGGCAAGATATAGTGATAATTCTGTAGGGTTCGATTGTTTAATTGTCGCCCAAGCCTCGCCGTCATGACCAACTAATAACAAAAGCCATATAGCATTTTTACAATAGAAAAATGTTGAATTGCCAATGTTTTGAAAACTACAAATTTTTGGAGTAGACAACCTTATGCAAAGTTGCCCTTATTTTAGTGCTTAATATGATAAAGTTATAAAAATAGGTGCTTTCTATTTGAAAAAATTGATTCTTGACGATTTTTTAAATATAATTTTTATTTTTCCTTTTTGATCACTTTGTACAGGGTGAGTCAACGATTGGATGAAGTAAGTTTGTGCCTTTTCGGTGAAATTTACAAAGAAACTATATTTATTGTTTGATACAGTTTATTTTTACGCAGATTTTAAAAATATTTAGGACTCTACAGGGTGAGCCAAAAAACTAGGACAGCATAAAGTTGTATTTTTTTAAATAGAACACCCTAAATGCGAATCGTATTTTCGATTTAGCTTATAATTTTAAATATTTTTTATTAAGGGTTTACTATAACAAAACTTTATAGTTTCTGAGATAATTAAGTTTAAAGAAAAAAAGTCACATTTTCAAGCATAAATTCAATCCTAAATAAGGTTTTCAATTTTGTGACAAATATATTCAAATTTGGAATTTAGTAAGGCCAAGGACAAGTTAACATAATTTTTACCTAATATTTGCAATAAAAGCTACAGGGTGTTGAACACATCGGCTCAAATTTGAACAAGTTTAAATGAATAAATATCTTTTTTTTTAAATGGTACACCCTCTATATTTTCATGTTATTTAATAGAGTAATAAAAACCCTAAAAGTTTTGTTCAATATATCCTATACCTATCTATAATAGTTTTTGAGATATTTCAGTTTTTCTTATTTTCCATACTTTTTTACAGAAATAGTCTTCATTATCATAGTAGCCATGGCAAAAACAATGTAAAAGAACATTTTTCTGTGTGTCAAATTTATAACCGTAATCGCTTCTTTTGGTTTTTATGTAGTGTAGTTTGGTTTTTTTTTGCATTCATCTTATATTGTAAAATGAATTTTCCAAAGAATGAGTTAATAGATATGATTTATACAATAGGAGAGGGGCAAAAAAATTGCTTTCTTGCTCAAAGAATTTACAAAATGAAGTATCCTGATCGACGCCAGCCTAATACCCATACTTTTAAAAACTTAATGCAAAGATTTGATTCTTCTGGTACTGTTGTTTATCCAAAACGTAAAGTGGTCAACAAACCAGTAATTAATGAAGAAAAAGAACTACAAGTATTGTTAAATATTCAGGAAAATCCTTATATTGGTAGCCGTCAGTTAGCAGCATTATGTGAAACATCACCATCCACCGCTAATCGTACTACCAAGAAATATAGGTATCATCTATATCACATGGAATTACACCAAGAATTGCATGGACAGGATTTTGAAAGTCGTGTAATCTTTTGTCGTACAATAAATGCGGAGATTCAATTAAATCCAAATTTATTATGCAAGGTAATGTTTAGTGGTGAAGCTACTTTTAGAAGTAACGGTGCCGTAAATAGACGCAACATGCATTATTATGCCACAGAAAACCCATTTTGGATTAGAGAGGTGCAACATCAAAACCACTGGTCATTAAATGTTTGGTGTGGTATTCATCATAATCGAATTATTGGACCTCACTTTTTTAATGAACCACTAAATGGCCGTAGTTGCCTGAACTTTCTACAAGAAGAACTACCCCAACTGCTTCAAGGTCTCGATAGGGATGAGCTCGACAGTATGTGGTTCCAGCACGATGGTGCCCCTCCGCATTACCATTGTGAAGTTCGTGCGTTTTTGGACCAATGATATCCGCAAAAATGGATTGGAAGTGGGGGTTTCATTGAGTGGTCACCAAGGTCTTGCGACATCACCCCATTAGATTTCTTCCTATGGGGTTATATTAAAAATAAGGTGTATATTAATCCACCAACAACAGTGGAAGATATGCGAAACAGGATTAGGGATACCTGTAGAACAATAACGCCACTAATTTTGTCCAGGGTCCGAGAAAATCTGCAAAAAGACTAAATTTGTGCATTGCACGAGAGGGTCGTTTATTTGAACACTTATTAAAAAGAAATAATTAATCTCAGTATTTAATAGGTAATTTTTTTGTTTCAATTTAGTATAAAAGTAAATTTGATTTGCCTTGTCGTTATTGTTGTGTTAATTTTTTCACATTATGTTTAATTAAACTATTGCCGTTGTAATATAACAAATAATGTATTTCATCATATTTAACCACATTCTGCTTGTTTCTGTAGTTTCTTTTTATTATTTTACATGGCTACTATGATAATGAAGACTATTTCTGTAAAAAAGTATGGAAAATAAGAAAAACTGAAATATCTCAAAAACTATTATAAATAGGTATAGGATATATTGAACAAAACTTTTAGGGTTTTTATTACTCTATTAAATAACATGAAAATATACAGGGTGTACCGTTTAAAAAAAAAAGATATTCATTCATTTAAACTTGTTCAAATTTGAGCCGATGTGTTCAACACCCTGTAGCTTTTATTGCAAATATTAGGTAAAAATTATAATAACTTGTCCTTGGCCTTGCTAAATTCCAAATTGGAATATATTTGTCACAAAATTGAAAACGTTATTTAGGATTGAATTGATGCTTGAAAATGTTACTTTTTTTCTTTAAACTTAATTATCTCAGAAACTATAAGGTTTTGTTATAGTAAACCTTTAATAAAAAAGATTTAAAATTATAAGCTAAATCGAAAATACGATTCGTATATAGGGTGTTCTATTTAAAAAAATACAACTTTATGCTGTTCTAGTTTTTTGGCTCACCCTGTAGAGTCCCAAATATTTTTAAAATCTGCGTAAAAATAAACTGTTTCAAGCAATAAATATAGTTTCTTTGTTAATTTCACCGAAAAGGCACAAACCTACTTCATCCAATCGTTGACTCACCCTGTACTAGTAATTTTCAAAATATCATAAAAAGACTACTAAAGTCGATCTTTGTCTGCAAGAAAACTAACCCAAATTAAATAAGGTTAAGGTTAAGGTTAAGTTAAAGACATAAAAATTTAAATATGATGAGACTTAAGTATAGAACATTATACATAAAAATATATCTAGAATTTTACGTAGAAATAAAAAATGCAATGATATATAGGATATTTTATTTAAAACAAGCAAGTTGACATCTATTTCCGGTATAACTGGAAGTGCCGCCATCTTGAAAATATTTTAGCCGACTGTCCTCTATACACGTTAGTATACTGTCAAATTTTCAGATTCTTTCTAATTATAGTTTTCCCACAATGGATCGATAAATTTGCAGCAGAATCACCCTGTACTCTATATTTTGATATATTTAATTTATCGAGACCTTTTTTTATCAATAATAATAAATACACTTGTAAATATTCTGAAAATCTGATCAAAAAAGTTAAAAGAAAAGTTTAATATAAACGAACTTCAAAGAACCGTTCGGGCTATTATAGTTTTCAAAGGGTATAATTTTTTTTGTATTCTTTCAGCAACTTTTTATGCTTACATGCAAAACCCGAATAAAGTCTAAGCTTTTCGGCTTGTTGCAAATAAAATCAAAATAAACAAACATTTGGAAAGGATCGTTCCAAAAAAATCTCTTTGTTGTAGTTCAAGAAAACCGAAAAGTTCCAAATATGTCGATTTAATCAAGTAGAAATATTAAGTGAAAAATTTATGATATAGATCTAACAGCGGTTTGTGTATATGATGGAAGTAAATTTAATTTTTTACCAAAGTTGCGAACTTTTGACGTATGTGGATATTTATTTATTTTTTTCGTTACATGTAGAAAACCTCGTTTATATAAAAAATAATATATTTGAACTAAATTGAAATTTTTTTTTTGGAATCACTTCTTTGCGAATCTCTATTTGTTTATCCTAAGACGCAAAATGTTAATTGCTACAATTTTTTTTTGGGTGAACATTTTGACCTCCACAAAGACTCAATCTTTCATAAAGGTCTAGATTTTCATATCTTGTTAAATTAGTATCGATATAGATCACACATACCCATATCTGCATTCGAACGAACAGAATAAGGAAGGAAAAAGAGTGGCAACGCCTTGCGTTTCGAGGGAATGGACGTTCAGGGACGAAGCTAAACACGCTAATTCAGGCGGGGATCCAAGGAGGGCGGTGAAGGTGATCGTACCCCCCCCCCCCCCATAGAGTTTTGAGTTTAGGAAAATAGACCCGATTTTGCCTCGTATATTATGTAGATAATTTTGACATATTTAACACAAATCAAAACTGTATTTTTATTATTTTTAATTTTGGCATAGAAACCGTTTTAGGCACATTCAAACTAAAACGTAGCATTATTATCACAAAAAATTCTAAGTTATAATTTAAAAACTTACAAAATACAAAAATATTTTTGGGGCTATCGGTCATTTTATTACTAATTAAAAACATTTTTAGGGCATTTGATATTTCAGTTTATTTATTTCTTAAACCATCTGCAGAATTACAATTAAAAACTAAAAAGGGATTCAAATGTAATTAGTTTTTATATGTTACAGTTAAAATTAGACCTAATTATTTTTATTTATATTGTACTGGCATCTTAATTTAATTTACTTTATTACATGGAAAGCCGATAGCCCCAAAAAAAATAAACATGTTAATTCTACACGCTTAAGAAAAAGACACAAATACAATAATAAAATAATAAAAAACTTACGGCTTATTGGAATTAAATATATATAAAATTAAAGAGTGGGACACACTAAAAATAAAAATACATAAAAAAATAAAAAAAATATATGAACAACATTAAACAATAAAATACAACAAAAACAAAAATTTAAATAATAAATTCTGTTTACACCGATAAACATTACGTATCTAATTCTTATTCAAAGTAAGTTCTTCTTCGCTCAAATTAATTATAATTGGTTCCTCTATCTCACCGATCATGAGCTCAAGTTTCCACATTTTGTTTTATTCTTTTATTATATGGATTTTTCCCAATTTTTAGCAGTAACTTTACTCAAAAAAATCTTTCACGAGTTCAGTTAAATTACTAATTTTGTAAGTTGTGTTATTTCTAGCAACTCTTCCTTTTACTTGAGAGAGATATTTCCTTCTCCAACAGACAGATTCCGGACAATCTATAAGAACTGATTTTCTATCTGGTTTTTCCCAGCAAAAATTAAGTTTTCTGAGCAATTCCCAGAGTTTAGGTCTTTTAATTTCAGGTAAATCGCGATCTTCATTGATTTTAGTTAGAATTTTGTCGACGGTTGGTATCTGGTTCTCATAATAAAATATATGTACAACTCCTTTTATTGCAGTTTTCATCTCTTCTTCCAACGAGGATTTTCGTCTGCCTGTGATCGAATAGGGCTTGGGAGTACTAACAATTCCAGTCGTTTTTTTCTCCTTCAGTATTCGGTATATAGTAGATTTTCCAATTCCTGTCATGTTTATTATTATTATCTAGATAATGATATCTTAAGGCAACATAAGCATTCATCGTAATTAGTTTTTCGTTGAGGAAAAAATGCCCTGTTTTAACGACTTTGGAATAAATATAGAGGTGGAAGCCATATCTTTTGGGTATCTCACTAATCTCAAATAATATATAAAAACAAGCGCAAACGAGATAAATCACTAAGGACACACTGTAAGGTGAACTTTTCTCACTGACAGAAATTAAATTGAACTATCAGAAATTTTATTGTTGCTGTAAATTTATAAAAATTTATATATATAAATATAATTAAATTTAATTGTATTTACGGCAGTCCTCAGTTACCTGCGACACTGGAGCAGGTACGATGGAAGATTCGGTAACAGTTTTATTACTCTCTCTAGTTTTTGAATAGAGTGTAGGTATGTGTATGCTTGCGAACGCTTCCCCTCCTAAGAGCTTTGAGTTCAGGAAAATACAACCGATTCTGCCTTTAATATTAGGAATGTGTATGCTGTTGGCACTCCCCCCCCCCTCCCGTTGACAACTTGTTTTTCTTGCACTAGCCCCTCCCCCAAGAGCTTTGAGTTCAGGAAAATAGATCCGATTCTGCCTCATACTAGGAATGTTTATGCTGCTGGCATCCCCACCCTGTCGGCAACTTGTTTTTTCTTATAATCGCCCCCTCCTCTCTCCAAGAGCTTCAAATTCAGAAAAATAGATCCGACCCTGTCTTTTACACTAAAAATGGGAACGTTGCTGGTGTTTCCCCCCTCCCTCCAGTCGACAACTTGTTTTCGCTTGTCTGAATTCGCCCCTGTGCTAATTACATACTTATAATTTAAATAAAAATAATTTTTTTAGCTATTTTTTGACTGATTTACATGGTTAGGAAATTATATATATATATATATATATATATATATATATATATATATATATATATATGAAGTAAAAGAAGTAAAATGCGAACAGTGATTGCAAACTTCGCTCCATCATATCCTTTCAGTGTTAGAGGTTGCACAGTTTGGATGAATTGCTACAAAACACAATTCACCCTATTACACCACCATCGAGATGGTGGCCTACCTGTACCACCACACCGAGAAGAAAGTAAAAACTTACCTCCTCTGTTACAGTGATACGGCAGAGGTACATGTTTCGTCTCTTACTAGACTCATCAGGGTACCGACATGCACCTGTCTGTGCAAAGGACAGATCGGAAGGAAGCATGCAACACTGAACGCGGCTTCGCCGACCTCCCGCCGGATGGCGTATATACGTTTATGCGGCTTTCACGATTCCTCCGTGTGAGATGCAATAGCAGTGGTCATATCCACATTATGCCGTTGTAGTGCTGAAATCACATTCAGCAAACATACAACTAAATGCATCTCCGCATGTAAATGAAGTAAAATGCGAACAGTGATTGCAAACTTCGCTCCATCATTCCTTTTCCTCCAGAGAAAATTAAATCATACAGAAGTACAGGTTTCTGAACTATAATTAGCTCTCTACTTTTGTGTTTAATATTACATTCCACACCAGAAGAAGATGTTAATGAAACAGTGGGAAAAATAATTAAATTTAAATATGAAGAAAGTTGTTAAGAATTTTAATTTAATTTCTGTTGATATTATCATTTAGGTAATTTTAGTACTTCAGAATGTTAACTAATTACATAAATTAAATCTTATTACAGTATATTTGTATAATTCCGTAGCTAGACTCTATCAAAAAAACTTAATATTTTATAAAATCAGCATAATTTACTGTTTTACTTAAATTTGTTGAATTTCTATAATTTTCTTTCGGAATTATGGGGGATAATCAAACCGCGTTGAAAACCTGCGTTTTTATATCAAAGAGATCCATACGATCTGCAACTTTTATAACAAAAAACTGTCTTGCCCGACGCCATCAATATTACTTTGGGGTGACAACTGTAAGCAAATTTTGAGGCTACAAGTCTGTCCCATATTAGAAAAAAGCATTTATTTTGTGTATTTTTATTGTTTTATGGCAAAATATAATACAATAACGAAGACACTACGTTATCACTGACATGCAAAATTTCAAATTTAACAAAAACTGATAAATTTGTCCCGCTTGAAGCTTTGGTCATATTTTAAATAAGAAATATTACAATGTACAGGAAAATGGCCTTTAAGATTGAATATACGTTTTTCCCTTTCACTCATTCATCTACATTAGTAATTTTGGTTAACGTAACAACCCAGTTTTAGAGAAAAATATAATAGGTATTTATATTTTTGTTAGGTTAGATTTGTCGTGACATAATCTAGTTTGTACACATACAAGGAGAGGAATTATAACCTAAGGATTTAAATATAAATAATAACATAAATTTACCCTTGGTTTGCGTTAGAGGGGGACGATGATTCTCAAAATTGTATTTTTCTGCACCTCCATAGTTAGATGTTACCTATTAAAGGCAACGATAAATAAAATAATGCATAACATATATATATATATATATATATATATATATATATATATATATATATATATATATATATATATATATATAAAGTATAAAACTCTGTTTTCACTTTTACGCCTCTTTAATTTAAATTCGGGGTTTCGCAAGAGATTGTTTGCCTCTCGCGATCTACCGGCATCGTTCTTAACTGAAGTCGCAATTTCAGGAGGGTTTCTATATAAGTACCGTTATCCTTTTTAGATGCCGATAAATTGATTATTTGTTTATACTGCAGTTTTGGGCAGATAATATTGAATTTTGGGAATATGTCGTGTCCAATATTTTTCCAATAATTGGGAAGGTGATTTGAAAAATCTTTTGAAAGATGCTTTTTGACAAGTCGAATGTTGACACTTTATGAATTTAGTCATTTTATCTGTAACTGATCAAACAAACAGTTATGCAGAATTATTAAATAACAAAATCATCCGTGTGATTTGATCAGTCTACACCAAAATCAGGTGACTATTATTTATGTTTCTCGTTATAATCGTAGTGTCCGATAAATTAAATCATTCCCTTTCGTGCACGTCTAATCTCAAAATTTCCATTTGTTTGAGGGACTAGCTTTATCAGCTTTATACTGCTTTAATAAACTTTAAAATGATGAAATTTCAAATTTTTCGTTGAAGAATGGTGTAATTCTTACTCTACTGTTTTTGTGCCACTGATATCATATATTTCTTTAATAAAATAAATTTCATAGTTGTGTACATATTTCTCGAATTTTATTTGTATAACTGAAAGCAAAAATCTATCTGTAAAGACTAAGCCTTCCTGAAGTAACTATTTATCAGTTTTAAAGTACAGTTGGCGCGTTCAATTTGAATTTTCGGTAAGAGTAAATTCACGAAGGGCTATCTTACATTTTGCAGCAAATGTATTATTAAAATCCCGTTCATTTTTAATTCACACACTTATTACCATTCAGACACAGTCCATGACCCCTGGATATCTCCAAAATGATCTGTAAATCATCATTAATCTGCTATGCAGCCTGTGCCATACCGACTAAATTAAACGAGCAGTTAACTTGCAAGTCATCAGCGTATTGGTGAGAATGACAAGTTTTTATAAATTTACAGAAATCAGCTGTATACAGTGAAAATAATAGCGGCCCAAGAATGCTCCCTTGTGGTACACCCCTACTGAAAGTCACAAATTCAGACCTCTCATTGCCAATGCACACTCTTTGCTCTCTATCTCCAAGATAACTCCTAAACCACTCCATTGCACTCCTCCCCAAGCCAAAGTGTCCCAGTTTTGCAAAAAACGTCGTATGATCCAAAGTGTCGAAGATCCTACTAAAATCCAGTAATATAAGAGATGTCGTCAAACTGCTATCACTTGCACCGAACACATCATCGCTCACTTTAAGAAGTGCAGTAGTTGTACTATGTAAAGGGCGAAATCCCGACTGTGTAGATGGTAAAATGCCTCTCGAATTCACAAATTTGCTTATCTGATCATAGACAATCCTCTCGATCACCATAGACAATGTCGGTAAAATACTAATAGGCTGAAACTCCGAAATGGTAGTGGGATTAGAAACCTTAGAAACTGGTAATACATTACCACATTTCCACTGTAGTGGAAAGGAAAAAGTAGGATGGCAATTACCAATTATAAAAGTTAAACAAGAAGTGAGACAAGGGGTGATCAACAATAGCATCTTAGAGTCATCTTATATCTCATCAGCTCCCAGAGCACTTGACTTTATCTTAAAGATAACTTCATTCAAGAGGTTATCGTCAACTTCGGTAAAAACAAAAGCATCGGTTACATCCCCGAAATGTAAATTCCTGTACTCATTCAAAAATATATTGTTAGATGTTATATCTGTCAAAGGAATACTGTTGAGAAAATGATCATTATAATCCGAAGGGGAACCCATATTAAAAGGCAATGATCTAGTTGATGTGCCAATATTAAGTCTCTTCAATGTACACCAAAAAGTTCCCGGATCCACCCTATACTTCTGTTGTAGGTACGCCTTTTTCCATTTCGGACAGCAATCGTAATGTAATTGCGAAGATGCCTATATTCATTCCAAACAGCATCTGTCTTTGTTTTTTAAAACTTCGATAGAGCTTTTTTCGCAGTTTTATCATAAATTTGAGGTTTTCCGTCAACCATGGAGCAGGTGCCTTGATAAAGCGCGGTCTTTTGACAGACGCGTGAAATACCGATCTAACATTCTCCTTTAAAAACGAAACCATGTCATCCACTCTCTGCATATCATAAATCACATTCCAATTAACAGTATGCAAATCATTCAGAAAATTTTTTTTGCAAATTTAAGTTTGGGTTCCCGATTTGGATTTAGAGCGTCAAAAGACTTCAGAAAAGTACAGTTCGATTTCTGGTTAAAAATTTTGTGGACCTATGTAATTATTCTAAATAGCGGAAACACCAAATTTTTCGCTTATTCGTAAAACACCAATATAAAATTGTTTAAGATAGTCTCAAACATCTTTCCCTAAAAAAGTTTCACTTTCACATCGTTTTTCCGACTTATTCCTTTAAATTCGGTAGTTTTCACAAAAACATGATTGCATATTTTGAAATACAAATATAATAATGAAACTAAACACAACATTTTGTTCAAATATAGCAGAAAATACTAAAAATAGAGCCCGAAAACACATAGTAAACAAACTTGTTCCATTCCGGAAAAATCATGTATTGCTGCTGGATGTTAAACAGTTGTAAAATTGCAGTGGTTCTGATAACTCTAGTCAACAATATATATATATATATATATATATATATATATATATATATATATATATATATATATATATATATATATATATATATGACAGACAGTATATTCTCTGCGAATTCCTGTTTATCTCTCCATATTAATTTCGACCACTTAATAGTCTCATCAGTGGAACTGTAACGAACCCAGAGCAAAATACACAGAAAACAACTGTCTACTTACAATCTCCATTTCATAAAATTTCGGTAGGATATGAGCCTCAGAACTTGATGCTGGACTATCATATTTAACAGCATAAACGAACATCTAAATACACTCCGGAGCGATAGGAAATTATTAAAAATAAACAAGTTCACGGTCTGAATATCAAGAAAAGGGGGCAGGCAGTATATTCTATGCGAATTTTACTCTGTTTCTCTCTCCATGCTAGTTTCGACTACGTAATCATCATCAAAGGAGCTGTAACGAACCGAGAGAAAAATGCACAGAAAACAACTACTTAAAATCCTCACTTTGTAAAATGTCAGCAGGATATTATTCACAGAACTTGATGCTGGACTATTATCTTCAACTTCTGAAACGAACATCTAAATATATCCCGGATCGGTAGGAAATTATTAAGGATAAACAATTTTATAGTATATTTATTATTAATTACTTAATTTTGAGTCAGTGATAAATTGCTGCTTTGTGGTATATTATTAGTATAACATGTTTGTTTTTATTTTTTAATATAGGTTCTAAAAATTGTCAGGGTTGGACATTATTTGCTAATATAGTTGTGCAGAATTATTAAATAACAAAATCATCCGTGTGATGTTTTTTTTTTGATTTGATCCGTCTGCACCAAAATCAGGTAACTACTCTTTATGTTTTTACTGAAAATATTTAAAAATAAAAAACCTCACGGTCTATAGTCTATATATGTTTTTACTTTTTTAAAATTCTAGATTCTGAATTGTGGATGGAAGAATTTAATAGCTAAAGCTATATTTTTAGGAGTATTAGAGTTATAATTTAAGTATCTTCCATACTAAACTTTCTTTGTGAACCGATTTGTATTTATATAGCCAATTTTATTGTAGCTGGAAAATCTGGAAAATTTATGGATGTATTATTTTCTTTTTCGCAAATAAATTTAATATTTTCGTTAAAATTATTGAATTTTTTTAGAGTGTATTAAGTTTTGTCTTTAGGTATACAAAGATTTGTAATTTAGTTCAGGTTGATTCAGATTAGTGAATGTAGTATAATGTTAGTGAAAAAACATGTTTTAATATAATTTAAATTGACCGCAACCCATTAAAAGGAATAAGAATTGTTTTAATTAATACAGTCAAAAAAAGTGATATATGTTTATAATTTATTATGTTCACTATTTAATTGGTATATGTGTCAAGCTATGAATATATATGATGCGACAGAAGCGCTACATTACACTGAATCTCTTTGAGAATTTTCCAGTAGTGGATTTGGTGTGGTTTTGTAGTATTTACATTCTCTTTATACCCAAGTTTATCACAATAATATGTTCAATTTGTCCAAAATACTTAATTTTATTATTTTTTTTTTCAGCTGATATCAATGAGAAAGTAAATCAGGAACTTGAGGCCCTAAAGGAGTCCAAATCCATCACAGACTGGCAATCCAAAGTTTTAGGAGGCGGAAAAATTAAGCATGATCCTGATGCCAAGACTATTATGGTCTATGGATACTCTCAGGTGAGCTAATTAATAGTTGATTTTATTTTACTTCTGAGATGAATTAACGAATGATGTATGAAAGTAGTGATACTCGATTTACAATGCCTAGGCATCGTTGGGATCTTTACGAATCCAAGCAACATCACTAACTAAACTTTCCTTCATATGATAATATTTTATTTTTGAAATATCCCTGCTTTAGTTCATTTAGTGTTAGGCGCTATCTGAGGGCGTGGTCATCAGTCTCATTCTCCTCTGAATTCCACTTACACATCGAATTTTCTATGATGATAATCTTATGAAGGTGACTTCACAGATGACGTCTTCTCAGTAATCCTACAACAATTCGCATTTCTTTCGACAGGAAGAGAAACTCTCTAGTAAATCCCGTACCAGATTCAATTATGTGTTCCGTAGCACACCTCATTCCAGAAGTCTTCCTCCAGGATTCAATAAATTTACTCTCCAGGATCAGTTTTAATTCATGCTTAGCAACGGAAATTGAGAAAGGTAAAATTGATTAGGCCTGCATGGTTCAACCATGTATCCTATCTTTTCCAGATGATTTGTTTTCTCATTTTCGTGTATATCCAAGACACTTCTGGAATTTTTGTCGAATATCTATATTCTGAAGATATCATTCTCTTTCTTCACAATCATGTGAAAAACCGAGCAAAAAAACATTTTATTCGTAGATTACTCACCGAAAACGCGTTTCACATTGCGGTTTAATAACACTACTCAAGAAATTTTAGTTTATTTGTTGTATCTTGTATGAAAGGTTCATTTTGGTTTTAATTTTAGGCCGCTGAACACAATAATAAAATAAAAACTTATTTCCAATTTTCAACAAGTTTTGTTTATTTATTTTTAACAAAATAATAAAAAATACATACTTTTACTTTGGTAGATATACTAAATATCCTGTCTTTTGCTTTTCATTGGTGAATTGTTTCTGGAGCATCACTAACAAGAGTCCAACAGTAGTCGGTAAGCATGGAAGTATTTCGCTTTCATTGGTACCTATTCTCAATTATTGATATATCCTGATTGAAGCGTTCGCCGTACTCATCACTTACAGCTCCACAGTTGTCAGGCCAGATGTGAGTGTAGGAAATGGATCTTTAGAGACATATTGCAACCCATTTTCTGATATGATAACGGCATATTTTCAAAAAGAGTTACGTCATTGTCAGCTTTCCGAAGAAATTAGTGACCAAGAGGCGAAAGTCATTCCAGACATTTTTTTTCAATATTTGATAGAGTACGGTTAAAATGTTTGTCTTTCAGAATATTTCGAATCTTTACCCCAACAAAAATACCTTCTTTAATTTTTGCTTCTCTTATCCTTGAGAAATTCTGATGCATGTACTGAAAAGCTGGTATATCTGTATTCAGTGCATAAACAAAGTTTTTCATTAAGTCCAAGTTGATATGCAGTGGAGGCAACAAAATCTTTTTGGTGTTTGCCAGTGGCATATGTTGAACATTCTTTTTACCTGGCCCTAATGATTGTCGAACAGACCATTCTTTTCTCTTGTAGTGACGTCCCCTTTACACAAAAAACAGCAACCCAAGTAACAGTGCAATCACCTTTAAATCGCCCCAGATCTGCCATTGGTGCTCATCATATTTTATACTGCAGGCATATATTCAGATACATCTTTAGGTAGACCCATGTTCCTAATGAAATCACTCTAACTTTCTTAATAAAATAATCTTAGAGGTTTATTTCTCTTCCCTCTTGGCAGATATTCTTCATCTTTATCGTCTTGGTCCCAAGCACTTCCAGGTTCTTCTTCACTGTCTTCGGTCACGGTACTTTATATTGACGTATGTTTCTTTTTTATAAACCTGTATTGTTATAACAATAGAAATATACAACGGCACTCTTGCGGTTACATTGTTAATATATAGGGAGACATGACATAACGTATATCTAAAACTTCAATTCCGAGAATGCTGTTCTATAGTCCTCCCTAAAGTTCATACCCCGCACCACTCTCACAGCTATTCGCTGAAGCCCAAACACGCGAGACGCCCGCGATTCATGGCCCCAGACAAGCAGTGCATATGACATCACCGAATGGAACAGCGCAAAGTCTGAAGCTCTCAGAACCGATATGCCAACACACAGCGCCAGACGTCTCAAAGCAAATAGACTGCTAAGGAGCCTCCCTGAAACCTGCTGTATATGAGCTTTCCAAGTAAGGCGAGGATCAATCTGGACTCCCAAGAATTTAGCACTCAGCAAACCCCCATTTATATCTCGCAAATCACGTAGAGACAATGCCACTTGCTTTGTTTTATTTTCATTCAAAAGCAGTCCATTTGCATCAAATTACTCCCTGGCACCAGACCGTGCTGCTCCTAATCTGCCCAAATCCCCTTCCAGGGATAAATCTGAAGCCGAGAAAGTGGTGTCATCGACAAAGAGTGTGAGATCTGCAGCATAGGTAGGTCATTTATGTAGATTAAAAAGAGAATTGCCTCCAACACTGAATCCTGGGGCACCCCTATTTATATCCCACACTCTTATAATCTAAACTCTATTTTTCAAGTAAGATTTTATAAGCTTTCAGCTGCTCTCATTAAACTTATAGTAGTGCAGCTTTTTTATGAGGAGATCATCAGCAACACAGTCAAACGTCTTACTTAAATCGCAGAATAAGATGGTATTATATTCCCTTGACTCAAACGACCCTGTGATCTTCCCAATCAGATCAAGAATACCCAGCATCGTGCTCTTTTCCCTATAGAAGCCAAATTGATACTGACTAAAGCAGCCATTGTTCTCAAAAACAGCTCACCATTCATAAGACCATGCATTTGTCAATTATCTTGGATATGGCCGGCAATAAACTAATTGGTCTATAGCTCGACACAACACTTCTGTCTTCCTGTTTAAATACGGGAATAACCATGGCCTGTTTGAGTATATCAGGGAAAATATTCTCCCTAAAGCACCCATTTACCAGCCCAGTCAGAGGACTTATGATTAAATTTTTTATTAATTTTATTAGATTTATGCTAAGTCCAAAAATATCCCTGCAAGACTCGTTTTCATATGATCGATTGTTTCTCTCAATCATTAAAAGAAATTTCTGTAAACTTAAAATGATCATCGGAAACAAACATATATAAAAAAAAAAACCAAAGAGTTAACGTTTAATATTTTTTTCAAGAAGTTTCTCAAATTGTGTGGCGTACTCCCTTCAGGAAAACATCGTGGAACAAAAGAGAAGACCTGTAATTTTACCATTTATAGGAATATATTGAGCTGATGGTGTATCGAGACCGAAGGAAAAATAATAATTAACTTAGTTAAAACTTCAAAGAAACCGTTAAAAGAGGAACGTATAAAATTTCGGTTTCCAATTAATGAAGACGTTGCGTTTGGTAAAACCTTCGACGTATGCTGAGCTCCAAAAATTCAGAATTCAAAAATCGCTACAAATGACAGTTTTGATCCATTTGCTATAATTAAAAAAACTGGCGGTTAATGAATATAGAAAAGAACTGTAGAGTTTTTGATAAATATATAACAAATAATAAAAATATTCCATTATAGCTGTTGGTGAGCCTATATCTCCAAAGACCAGGTCTATATGAAAAAAATTTATATGAGCTTATAGTATTTCTATCACTTATTTTTTTCATATCCGGGAGATTTCCCACATTTTTTCGGACACCCTGTATATAATATTTACAAAATGAACCAAAATAAATCACTCCAAAAATAAGCAAGAAAATAATAATGAGGCAAGGACCCTTAAGGCAGAAAAATTCCAAATCCTTGACCACCGTAAACCATAAAATAAATATCAGTTCAGAAAAAGATATGACACTAAAACAAATAATATATATATATATATATATATATATATATATATATATATATATATATATAAAGTTGGTCCCTCAAACGAAAGGAAATTTTGAGATTAGACGTACACGAAACAGGAATAATTTAATTTATCGGACACGACGATTACAACAAGAAACATAAATAGTAGTTACCTGATTTTGGTGTAGACTGATCAAATCAAAGAAACTATCACTCGGATGATTTTGTTTTTTAATAATCTTGCACAACTGTTAGTTTGACTAGTCACAGATAAAATGGCTGAATTTAGAAAGTGTCAAAACTTAACTTGTTAAAAAGCATTTTTCAAGTCACGATCATAATTAGTCGACAAATATGCGACAGGACGTATTTACAAAATTCAATATTATCTACTTAAAGGATAGTACTTATACAGAAACCCACATGAAATCGCGACTTCGGTTAAGAACGATGCGAGAAGCTTACAATATCTTGCGAATTACCAAATTTAAATAAAACAGGGGTAAAAGTAAAAAAAAAGAAGAGATTGCTGGACTATATTAAATATTATCAGGAAAAAATATCAGAGATAGAATTTTTTTTAACTTTTCTGAAAGCAAATTGAAGTTCGTAATGAATTTCTTATAATACATTATATAATAATCGAAAAACGTATTATATTATAAACGTATTTTGAACGTGTATATATAATGAATGTAATCTAGGGTTGAGTTTATTAAAAGAGATAATAAATCATGTATTTGAAATTAAATATTAATAATAAGTATTGACTGTTACCGTCACTGCCTGTAAATTTTGTAATAAATTGGTTTTCCTACGAATATTTGGGCTTCCCTTATTAATTATTTATTATTGAGGGAGCATAAATAAATAAAAGGTAGACAAGTATACCCAAAGGAATCAAATCTACGATCTCTTATTTTAACTTATTAATAATGTTTAATTTAAAACCCGGTTTGGGAAATCTGCAATAATTTATGTTTTTAAGGTGTCCAAAAATTTATGTAACTTGGTGGAGGCTTTCACTCGTTAATTTTTCAGAAAATTTTATTCTTAGTAAAAGTTGTTGGGTGTTGCCAAGCTTATTTTGGCAGAATAAAATTTTATATCCATACGGAGTGTCCCGAAAATGAAAAAATATGACTTAAGGGATTTTTAAATTTTAAAATGCGTTGCAAAGTATCGCAATTTAAAATGCTAAATGTAGTTTTATTTTATAATGTACCAATAACTAATCCTACCCATGAACTCACCGAATTGCATGAACCTTGGCATACGAGTAGACCATTGAAAAATATTAGACACGTGTTTTTTTGTAACGGCCATAACTCACTGTTAAGGGTAAAACCTTCCCCTCGACTATATATATATATATATATATATATATATATATATATATATATATATATATATATATATATATATATATAATTCCCGACTATGTTTGCGAGATGTTAAGTTGGGGGCAATTTTTGCAAGAAAAAAGGGAACATATTCCTATAGCTGAAATAATCTGCAATATAGAAACTTCCATAACGAACACTGGTACCCCCTCTAAAGATAAAATTAGAAATAAATGTTGAAATATTCTCACTAATTTCAAAAACAAAAACATTTTTAATCCAAATAACAAAATAATCTTAAAAGACACTAAAAAAAACCAAAACTTTCTTAGTTGTTCTAAAACCTGATAAAACCAACAAAAATGTAATTTTAGAAGAAAAAGAATATTATAGAAAAATGGACGCTCTTTTAAAGAATAACACTACATATAAATAAATTAATAATGACTCCACAAAAAACCATTAATGATCTAATCAACAAATGGGAAAAATGGACTATATTTCACCTGACACAGCATCTAAATTAAAAATAAATAAGGCGTTACCCCCTAAAATTTATGATGTCCAAAAACTTCATAAAAAGGGACATCCCACTAAGACCAATTGTTTCTTGTATTCAATCGTCCTTTAACTTTCAAAATTTCTAGAAAATGTTTTATTCAATATCGTCAATAAAAATTAGTATTATATAAAAGATTATGGATTTTAATGAAAAAAATAAAAACGTCACACTCAAAGACGAACACACGTTAATTTTACTAGATGTAGTATCACTATATACTAACATATCTGTAACTTTGGCTAAAAATATAATTGAAAAAAAAGGGACAAAATAAAAAAATATACAGATATTGCCTTAAATGAGTTCCAAGATGCAGTTAAATTAATTTTAGACTCTACCTAGTTTTATATAAAGACAAAACATATAAAGAAACTGAAGGCTGTACACTGGGTTTCTCAAGTGTCATTGCGCAACTCGTACTAGAGGACCTAGAAGAAGAAATCATCTCCAAGTTGAATTTTACTATGCCATTCTCCTTTCAGTATGTCGATGACTATACAGCTGCCGCCCTAATGACCAGATAAATCAAACACTATCCTTATTTAAGAGTTACCATAAAAAATTGGAATTTACTATTGAAATTGAACAAAACAACAAAATGAATTTTTTAGATATAACTTTACACAAAATTAAAAACACAATGTTATATCAAAGAAACCTAATCATCTAGATATAGGGGAGAGTGGGGGAATCTCAGACGGCGGGGAATGGCGGATACGCATAGCAGATATTTTAACCGCCACAATCGCGAGTCGCGTCCGAATGCAGTGCCGAACAGTCAATGGTGAGGTGAGGTCGGCGTTCGCCGTACAAGGTAAGTTAAGTCAATTATTTTTCAACATTTTCATCTTATTTATTAGCAAAATTGAATACGTATATATTATTTCAAGCTAAACATAGAATTCACGTTTTTTTTTAAGTGAACTAACGTCTAATTAAGCAACGTTTGTAAGTAATCGCCAAGTGCATTACGATATGCTAACCTCAAATAAATATATAGTTTTTCGTTTTTTTTTGTGAGTCGGGTAATGGCGGACGATTTTTGTGGGGTAATCACAGACATCTGTAATTACCCCTATATGGGTTATTATAGGTCGAATATCCAGTTATATAGACTTTTTATAAACCTACTCAAATATTTTTTTATAAACTTACCTAAACGTTTTTATATTTCAGATGTCTCGAAATTACCAAAGAAAGACGGAGACCAAATACAAATTAGAAGATTTACAAAAAGCTATTCAGGACGCCAAGAACAAAAAACTTTCATTAGGAAAAGCAGCTATCGTTTACTCTATACCAAAAAGCACTATACACGACCATCTTAATAAAGAAATTATAAAGACCCCAAAAAGTGGAAGAAAGGCTACATTTTCTGAAGACCAAGAAAAAGAATTAGAAGATCACATTTTAAAATGCAGTAAACTATTTTATGGCTTAACTATAGAGCTGGTGAGGAAAATAGCTTTCAAATTTGCTGAAGTAAATCAGTTGAAGCATAATTTTGACCAAACATCGCAAATGGCGGGAAAGGACTGGTTTTATGGATTTCGAAAAAGATATTCCAATATTTTTCTCCGCAAACCTGAATCCACTTCTATTAATAGAATTGCAGCGTTTAATGAAACAAAAGTGAGAATCTTTTTCGAAAACTTGGAAGCCTTACAAAGGAAATATCAGTTTGATGCCATTCGCGCCCAGAAAAATTCTAGAATTCTAGCTTCGAAAAGCCAGAAACAAGTCGGCATGGCTACACGTGGTGAAAGACGCACAACCACAACAATTGTTTGCGCATTCAGTGCTTCAGAAAAGTATATCCCTCCATTTTTTATTTTCAAGAGGAAGTGAATAAATGCTCATTTATTGCATGGAGGCAATGCTGATATGGTTGCAGGCGTGAGCGATTCGGGTTGGATTAATGAAAACCTATTCATAGATTGATTACATCATTTTATCTCTTACGCTAAACCAACTGTTGAAGAACCTATTCTTCTTATTTTAGACAACCATGGAAGTCATATTAGCCTGGCTTGCTACCTGCTTTGTCGCCAGAATGGAATAATACTGTTATCTCTTCCACCCCATACGTCACATCGTATGCAACCGCTAAACTTAACATATTTTGGACAGCTTAAAACTGCATACAACAGAGAATGTGACTTATACATGACTTCAAATATAGGCCGAAAAATTACACAGTATGAAGTGGTCGAGCTTTTTACTAAAGCTTTCAATCGAATCAG
The DNA here is from genome assembly GCA_034092305.1 of Diaprepes abbreviatus. Lineage (NCBI taxonomy): Eukaryota > Metazoa > Arthropoda > Insecta > Coleoptera > Curculionidae > Diaprepes > Diaprepes abbreviatus. The sequence goes on from JASJET010000106.1 coordinate 4,260,973, forward strand.
CAATATAGAAAAAGCTGCAAATAGTTTTCGAGCAGCTAGCATTTCGCCATTAGATACAACAAAATTTGAAGAACATTTCTTTGATTCGACATCACCTGATGTGCCGACAGCATCTACATCAAATATGCAAAGAGCAGTAACACCTGATGCCCAGATGGCACCGACATAATCTGTGCAACGAGCAGTAACACCTGATACCCAGATTGCACCGACACTATCTATGCAGAGAGCAGTGTCACCTAATGCACAAGTAGTTCCATTATCAGTTGTGCAGCAGCGATCAGTAACACCTTTACCTGTGTTGGACAAATCAATTTCACTTCAAGATGTTGTTAATGTTCCCCAACTGCCACAAGAGAAAAGTAGGCAATGTTCCAGAAAGAAACATTCAATTATGATCACTAGTACCCCTATGAAAGACGCTTTAGAAGGAAAGGAACAAAGGAAGAAAAATAAAGAAGAGGCAAAAGAAAATGATAAGTCTGTACGAACCACTGAAAGAAAGAAAGGTATGAAGAATCTTAAAGCATTTGAAGATGATATGAAGGCTAAAGATAGGAACGTACAGCGCAAGAAAAAGAAAGTCAAAAAAAGTGCTACAAAGGTTGATGAAGGGTATTATTGTCTTATTTGTAATGAAAAGTTTAAAGAACCAATCACAGAAGATTGGATAATGTGCATCAAATGTAAATTGTGGGCCCAAGAAAATTGCACGAGTGGTGCAAGCACATCAAGGGGATTTATCTGTGATTTCTCTGCCAATTAGACTATGTCCGTGATTACCCCATACACTATCCGTAATTATCCCCAAAGCTGTGGGGTAATCTCGGACACCAGAAATTTTGTTTTTTGTTGAAATTTGATTTTATTTTTGAAAATTTATCCAAGTTGATTATGAGAACATAAGAATGATTAGTTTAAGTAGATATTAAGCAATAAATAAGCCTTGTAACTTCATTTGGTTTTATTATATTTCAGTTCTCTCTTAAGCGTTCGCAATTACCCCACCTTCCCCTAACAATTATGACTCCAATCACCGGCTTTCCCAATAAATATCTGTCATTATAGGGTTAGCAGACCACGCAATGCAGTTATCGGATCCTGAATTTAGGGACGAATCAATAGCGAAGACCAAAGACGAACTAATAATAAAATTTTTATAAAAAAATTGAACCGGCTTCTAAAAGTGCGCTAAAAAGTGAAATATAATCATAAATTTTTATATGACATTGAACTTTTTGAAGTCGGCGCCAAACTAATACCTGACAAAATGTGATTTGCATAAACAGATTAAAAGTACTTTATTTGTAATTGCTTTCTTACCATAATTTGTATATATTAGTAGTTATATATTTCATTTACAAATAATTTGACGCCGACTTCAAAAAGTTCAATGTCATATAAAAATTTATGATTATTTTTCACTTTTTAGCGCACTTTTAGAAGTCGGTTCAATTTTTTTATAAAAATTTTATTTTTCTAATTTTAGTTTTATAATTCATTATGATATTTATAAATTATTTGAATCAAGTACTAGTTGAAATTAGTGTACTTCGCAATGACTCTAAAGTGGCAAAAAAGTACCAATTTTATCCAAAGTTGTAAATCACCCTAAACTGAGCCACTAAAAATTCTTAGAGTTTTCCAAATACCAATCAAATTGGGTCAAACGAATATTTAGTCTGTCATAGAAAATCCACTATCTCAAATTTCAAATTAATTTTAGATTGGCAATATAGGCCCCAGAACCTTCCAGTATCGATATTTAAAGAAAATAAATGAATTTTTTATCCACCATATTAGATACGCCATATTGATTTTTTTTTAAATAATTTTTGATTCGTCATGTGTGACCCCGAAAACTCCTGTACCAATTTTGGTAAAAATCGGACAAAATTGATATTTTTTGTTCACCATATTGGATCCGCCATATTGAATTTTTTTTAAATTATTTTAGTTTCGTCATATGCGACCCCGAAAATTCCCCCGCACCAATTTTGGAGAAAATCGGACAAAATTGTTTTTTTCGTCCGCCATATTGGATCCGCCATATTGAATTTTTTTAAAATTATTTTAGATTCGTCATATGCAACCCCGAAAATTCCCCCGTACCAATTTTGATGAAAATCGAACAAAATTGATTTTTTTCGTCCGCCATATTGGATCCGCCATATTGAATTTTTTAAAGATAATATCAGATTCATTATGTGGCACCCTGAAAACTCCCCCGTACCAATTTTGGAGAAAATCGGACAAAATTCATTTTTTTTGTGGGCCATATTGGATCCGCCATATTGAATTTTTTAAAAATTATTTTAGATTCGTCATATGAGACCCCGAAAACTCCCCCGTACCAATTTTGGAGAAAATCGGACAAAATTGTTTTTTTTGTCCGCCATATTGGATCCGCCATATTGAATTTTTTAAAAATAATATCAGATTTATTATGTGGCACCTCGAAAACTCCCCCATATCAATTTTGGAGAAAATCGGACTAAATTAAATTTTTTGTCCGCCATATTGGATCCGCCATTTTGAATTTTTTTAAAATAATTTCAGATTCGTTGGGTACAATACCGAAAATTCCTCCATACCAATTTTGGAGAAAATCGGACAAAATTAATTTTTTTGGCCGCCATATTGTAAGCGCCATCTTGGATTTTACTGCACCAATTTCATCTAAAAAAATATGGGACCATCGTAGCAACTTCCTTTACATAACGTAAAAAATTTCACTCAAATCGGTGCAGCCGTTCCGGAATAATCGGTGTACATACATAAAAAAAAAATACATAGTCGACAAATTGAGAACCTCCTTCTTTTAGAAGTCGGTTAAAAAACAATTATCCTCAAGTTTTAATCAACTCTGTTTTTAAAACGCGAATCCGCAAATTTTATAACAAAATTGAACATGAACGGGAAAAAACAATGTAGTTCAAAAATAAACTTTCTTAACACTGCCGTACATAAAAGGGGTATACGAACAATTAAAAAGTAAGCTCTCAAAACACAACATTCCAGTCGCACCCAGAGAATACAATAGCTTGGATTCACTGTTCACAAAACTAAAGATAAAAACTAAAAAAGATAAAAAAAGGCGCATGTTGTATAGAAAATCCCATGCACCAACTGCAATGAAGTTTACATAGGGCAAACAAGTCAGCATCTTCCAAACCGATTTGCTACCTGATATTTAATGTAAGGCACTAATAAAGATTATCTCGTGTGAAAGAAACAGAGCTGAAAGTTAGAGGCGGCACCAGCAAGCAAAGTGCCAAGCTAGCCCCTATACCGTAGAGTAGGGGTGAGTATTTTTAAAGAGGGCGCCACTGAATTTTGCCGGGTAAACACAGAAACCATCCCACGTTGTGGCTTGGGCCTAGCGTTCAAGTTTGATACTAAAAATTAAAATAAAAGTAATGGATTGCAAAATGAACATGAAGTTGCAGGGCAAATGAAAAAAAAAATGTTTAAGTACTAATTATACTCTTTATTTACTGATATATATGATACTGGTTTATACCCCGAGGGTGGATCTGAACTTCCTTGTGTCCAGAGGGTGGATCTGGGTTTCCTATACTTAAAGGGTGGATTTTAGTTATTTTTTTTACCCAGAGGGTGGATATGGGTATTTTTTTTATCCAGAGGGTGGATATGGGTATGCTTCTACCTCGAGGGTAGATCCTAATTTAAATATAATAAAAAAAATAACAGCAATGCCTAAAGCCAAATTATTTTTATGTTACAGCAAACGACAAAAAATTAATTCAATAAATTACAACAAAAATTTTAAAAATATTAAGGTAAACTACAAATTATTAGGAAAAGAAATATTCAACTTAACAGCCAAAATTAAACAATCATTTAGAGTAGTTGCTTGCTGTAACTACTGAGTTCGAATAGGAGTAATTATGTGATAAAATTCACAAGTAAAGTTTCCAGTATACATAAAATAATCAAGCAGTGATCCAACAACAGGTTCATTACAATAAAAAACTACTTATGCATATATATATATATATATATATATATATATATATATATATATATAAAAAATTAATCAATTCATAATCAGATTTACCAAAAATATAAACCTACAATATCTAGGGACTGGGATCAGTGAATGCTTAGTTCTTTAATATTAAAAAAAATTGCTTAATCTGGCAAAAATAAATACACAGTTAATTAATTGCAAGGCAACCAATAGAAAAAAGAATATTTAAAGTAAAATCACAATTTTACCAGACTAAATGTTAAGAGCCATGATGTGCTGTCAAATTGCAGATCTAACCTGACTTTTTAATTTTCTGAAAAACAATAATAGATAAAAAAAATGTATTCCAGATAAAATCACAAAATATCGAACTATTAAGTGAGAAGTCAGAATGTACTACTTGACATTAATATTTAAATAATAAATAAATTTACAAGATCTGCAGGAAGTTATAATTTCACTTTACGAGTCAGTCTCTAGTACCTAAATACTGTAATCAATACACAAAAACCATTTTACTGGAGTCAACTGTAAGTTATGAGGCCATGAACATATCAAGATGCAAAAAAAAACTTTAAAACTGTCAAGCATAAACCTAGAATGGGGCCCAAAAAAAAACATACAGACATATATTGAAACATTACAAATGATGATGATTCTCTCAAAATCAACTCTTACTATTAACAAATTATAAAATTCAGACATGGCAGCTAATACTAAAAAATAGCTTAATTAAATTTAAGGTCTAAAAGAGACTTAAGAGTAACATACTACAGTTAGTTTTAAAATAAGCTTAAATTATACTCGTAATAATCAATTTTGAGCTGAAATCTTTTAATTTAAAAAAAAATTAAGCAGGATCGTTTTAGCAGTAAATAATTTAAAGTTCCTTATCCAATTTTCTGGGGTCAGACTAATTCCTGGTAATAATGCTAAGAGATCGACGAAATTCCTGTTTCCAGGTTGTATCTCGATAACTAACTAAAACGCCAAACTGGCCAGAAAATACTCAAATCACAACTCACTAAAACGTTATCGAAGTACGCAAAATGAAATTCCACATCCAAATCCCGCAGGATGGCGGAAATAAAACGGGATGGAAGTTTCTTGACTCTTGTTTGCAAAAATAAACAGGAAAAAGTAGGATTGATGGATAAATTCACGCCATTTTATACGAAGTCTGAAGCCTGCGCTGTACGAGCTTTTTTTCCCTCAACATAGGGCGCGAGACAAAATGGACCTTAAACAAGTAGTAATTCGACAAAAGAAATGACAGCTCAAAATAGTGGACTTAAACAACATTGCTAACTAATAAGTCCTTGACATTTCCGACTCAAAATCAAATAGGACTTCATTGTTTATCCCTAAAACAAGAAATAAGAATTTTCCCTCAGCCATTAGCAACACGGTATTAATTAATCATCCAAATTTCCTCCCAAAAATTACCACAGAAATAACAACACAATAAGCAATGGCTTAAAAGAATAAAAATTTGCTTAAACGTCAGCTGGAAAGATCCCATAATCCCACCAAAAAGGTAAACGAACCCTTGAAAATTCTTCAAATAAAAATCCGGAAAACTGTAGTTAAAATAGATAAATGTAACAATTTCATTTAGGGCTGTATTTCTTATAGGCAAATTACTGAATGATAAAGAAAATAATTACGTTGGGAAGAAACTTTGCAAGGGAGTGAAATTTGGAATGGCTCCAAAAGCAGTAGGGTCCAAAAGCAACTAATATTAGGCTGTTATACGAAAGAGAAATGAAAAATGCTTAATGACAATAATATAGTGCCGAACAAAACGAGAATATTAGCAAAAAGAAAGTAAAGTTAACCTAATTAGCCATAGTAAATTTAAGATAAAATTTTAACCGTGACAGACTGTGGTCATATAAGTATGATAAGAAAAGCCAAACAGCCCTTACTAAACATGAAGCCCAACATAATTATGATTTTAATTACGAAAAAACAAAAGTCCTAAAGATTGAGCCTCACAAAAAAAACATGATATTGACTAAAATGTAATTTGTGACGTCACAATGAAAACGTTGAATGTATGTGTAGGGTAAGTCTGACATAAACTTTTTAACGGAAGATTGTTTTAAAGATTACTCTTTTGCCATTGTAGATTTCTTGAAAAAGACACCAACCTGTGTCAAAACATCGACTATATGATTTAGATGAAAAAAAATTACATTTTCTTAAAAAGAACCGTATTCCCAAGAAGAAAAACAGACTTACTACTTAATGAATGGAAGAATTATCCAACGTGAAATAAATTGTTTAAAGAATTTGTTGATTGAAAACTACGAAAGCTATATTCAGAAATATGTTATTCCAAAATTGACTTGTAATTAGATGGCTTTTACCATATATACTTTTAACATATTATTTTCGTGATTTCTGATACTTCTTTGAGGTTTGAAAAAAGAACTTAAAGAAAAAACATTCCGAATCCAGAATCAGGAAGCCTTAAAACAAAAAATTAACTGAATTCAGTTTATACTTCATAACGATTAGAGATACAAGTTAATCGAAACGTCGTAAAAATAAAGACAATGCAAGTTTGTCAACCACATTTTAGTCAGTGGTAATCGTGTTGAATAGGTATTGCATCCTGTCCAAGAATGTTTAGGTCCTTTCTTAATTAGTCGGTATCCTTCATTTCCGAGGTCAATTTTCACTTTCAAATTTATAATTTAGGCCGAAATGCTGAACTTCGGAAGTGATAATCAATGTAATGGAACAAATATTAATTATTTTATAATGTTTAACGCGACGTATATTCTGCTAAAATAAGCAATTAAATAATCACTCTGTGAATAGTTTCCCATGGGAATAGGGTAGTAAATGTTTTTTATAACAACCCAAGAAAGTCTGGAGGAAAAATAAATCAATTATGGGACTCAACTTTTATAATCTTTGTCGTTTAAATGCTCTCCTAAAAATATATAAACTCAGTCAATTTATGAAGACATAAAGTAAAAGACCGTTTCTAAGATTTGTATATAGATCTATCGAAGAATTCTTGGTTATATAAATATAATCAAAGAGATAAGGGAGGTTTTTAACATGTGTTATATGAAAATACCGTTAGAATGTATTAAATATTGAACGATTTTCCCATTATTAGGAAACAAAAGAATAATCAAATAAACTTTCTAATTGAAAGAAAGAATAATTTACACACCAGCAAAATAAATAAAAGGGCATTCAGTTTTTTTTACAGCTGCTAACTCGGACCTTTAGTTATATAAATAAATAGAATAGTTTGTCTAACTGTTTTTTTATATAAAAATTTTGATTATGACGCTCAGAGGCCAATTCGGAAAGTAAGTATTCGGTATAGAATGGCTAACGCCCTCTACATTTCGAGACTCAAATTTACAGTTGCAGGGATACATCGGGGTGTAGTGCGTACCCGCGGGATACAGGGTGTAAAGTTCGAAGTCGCTATTTTAAGGAATACTAAACTTTAGTTACAGTTTGAATTTCGTTAGAGTCGGTACCATCTTTTAAGAGCAGCGTCGTAGAAAATTATGTGATGGGTATATTCATCGGAAAAGAAGGTTTTCCTTGTTTTGTTTTGTTTTTCAATTAATTTGGGAAGTTAAGAGAATATCGTGTGTTATTTTAGGCGAGCATTTCGCGAATTTAATAATTTTTGATTAAGAGAAAAAAATAGCTGTTTTTCGCGTTTTATTCTTTTTTCTGTTTAATGTTTTAGTAAGCTATTTATACGTGTTTGTCAAAATTGGGTTTCACATTTTTGTTAATAGGGCGACCAAAAGGAACAATTATGTTAATTTCTTCGAAATTGTTATTTGGTATTAGTTTAAGCTTATTATTTTAAATAATTCGTTTGATCTATTTATTTTTGTTAATAGCCGAAGTGTTTTGAGAAACTTGTTTTATTTAATTTAATTAAAAACCTTCACGCGAATTAACCTGCGGACGCGCTGTTGCGAGAGTTACAAAACAAGAGATGTCATCTGACCAGCTAATTAGCAGTCTTACCTGAGTCTTGAAGTCCTGAGTTTTGGTAAGCTTGAATAATCTGTAGTTTTTTGAAACTAATGCTGCAAAAGAGAAGATGAATGACCAGACTTCCAGAGTCTCTTTGTTATTGTAAAGTTTAATTATAGGGTTTTTAAAAAATCTATAAAATAATATGGGGCAGCAAAATGATTGTAGACGAAATGGCCAACGTTACCACAAGATATTCAGTTTGCAAGAGTCTATGATCAAATTCTTTTACATCAAGGCCGAAGGAAAACAATTATTTGCTACGTTTCTGTTTTCCCTCAAACCATCTAAAAATAACCCGATTTGTTCAGAAAAGCTGGTATAAACTTAATAAATCATTTTAAAATCTTTAAATTACTTTTATTTCAGATCGGCTTATCGATGTAATTTAACTTTAAAAATGTTATAAGCAGATGTAGAAACGCTTCAATTTAAGGCTAAAAATTTTTCATTTCGTGATTCGTTTTCATATCAAGATATCTTTTTAAGAGGCAATATTTGCCTTTTTATACGAATAAATATCTCCATAAATAAAGTTAAGCAAATAAAAAGATGATTAGAAGTTCAAAGACGAAAGTTGGTAGTCCTAGTACCTTTCAGTCGAAAAGTTGTATGAACAATTTCTATAATCTCTTGGACATAAAAGCGGATTAAATTACAAAGCGATTTAGGGTTTGCTTCAATGTAATAATACTAGTTTTAACTAGAATACTGTGATTGGTTTGGAACAAAATAATATTTTTGAATTTTTCTAATACGACGTTATGCGAATGGCTGCACTTTACATCAATTCGGAAAACATATGTTTCTGAAACATGAGGGAGTTTAAAATTTCATATGATACAAAAAACTAGCGTTTGTTTATTGGTAGTTAGAAAAGAAGTCTGAAGGTAGTTTAGCTTCATAACTGCAATCAATATCCATCAGTACCCATCGTGTATTTAATTATTTTAGAAAAAATATATGAAAATATAAAATCGATACTGGATTTAATAAAACTTATTTTGCAGGATGGATTCACTAACAAAGAAGGTACCTGAAGTGTTCGGCACCAATTTCAATGAAAATTCGATATTGTAGAGGGTACAAAAATAAGAGATGCGTATTTTTTATCTGTGGGGATTCATTTTAACGAGTTGAAACAGCTCCTAAATTTCACCCCTTTTCTTTTTGAAATATCTCAGGTTCTAAGTGAGATATCTTAAAAAAAAAACAAAATAAAAATTATGTGCTGTTCGAAATGATATTAAAATATAGTTTTTTACCCCCAAGGATATTATCCCTTATTTTTTATGAGGACTTCTAAAAATTACGAAATTTAATATAATTATTTGAAAATATTTTTTTCACGAATACCTTAAGTAACTTAAGTTGATGGGTTTTGGAGTTTCTAAAAATAACTAGCAAAAGAGGATGAGCCACCCCCAAATACCTTTTTTCATAAATCTCAAGTTCTAATTGAGATATCTTTACAAAACAAAATGAAAATATTTGTTATTTAAAATGATTTTGAACTAAGGTATTTTTATCCCCAAGAATATGAGGGGCTCGGAATAAATCCGGACAAGGCCGAAATAGTACTCTTTACAAAAAAGAGGAAAATTTGGAGACTTCCCACAATTACATTGGTTGGAAGGACTCTTCAATTTAAGGGGACAGTTAAATACCTGGGAGTAATTCTGGATTCACAACTGAGCTGGAATGAGCATATTGAGGCTCGAACCAAGAAAGCCATATGTGCTTTCTGAGCTTGTAAACGAGCCTTTGGATGTACATAGGGACTAACACCTAAAGTGCTATTTTGGATATACATTATGGTGATTCGCTCCATGATAATGTACGCCGCTATTGTATGGTGGCGTAGTACAACAAAGCGCAAACACATTCTTCAACTTGACAAAGTTCAGAGAATGGCCCGTGTGGGAATATTGAGTGCTGTAAGGACTGCTCCCACCAGGGCAGTGAAAGTCCTGGTGAACCTGCCTTCTCTTCACTTATACATAGAGAACGGGGCCCTGATGATTGTTTATCGTCTCAGTTGTCTGGGACATCTTGAAATAGGAACAGGCGCGACTCAGGTGTCTGGAAAAGCGTGGTGGAAAGGTGTCCATCACTCCCCATGCAAACAGACTACATGACGCCGCTCTTAAAACCCAACCTCTCCCTGGAGATACCTATGCCAAGTAGAGAGGATTGGGAGGGAGAACAAAATCTTCCTAAAAATGGATCCTGGTGGTATACTGATGGATCTCGACAAGATGAAAGAGCTGGAGCCGGAGTATTCGACAGGACTACAGGAGTCAGAGAGTACTACGCTCTCGGACAATGTGCGACAATTTTCACAGCCGAAATTTATGCTATTCTGCAGTGTGCCCATCTCTGTGAGAGGGACACACTGCGATATTGGCACTGAAGTCGAGTGTCGTGACTTCGCGATTGGTGTCTGAGTGCAAGGATATACTAAATGGTATAATAAGGAAAGGGTGCACAGTCAGACTCGTATGGGTCCCGGGTCACTTGGGCATACGCGAGAATGAGGAAGCAGACCGTTTGGTAAAGTTGGGTTTGGCGATCGAACCGTATGGACCACAACCAATATTACTTGTCCCAATTGCTATTGGCAAAAGGGAATTAAAATCGTTGGTGGAAAGCAAATTTATTGAATCGTGGAGGGGAGCTCCTGGAATGAGGTGTGCTAGGGAACAGATAACTGGGCCTAGCGCACGGCGTACTAAGGAGCTTCTCTCCTTGGGAAGGAAAGAGCTGCGAATTGTGGTGGAATTGTTGACAGGACATTGTCACCTCAAGGGACATCTTCATAGAATCGGTGTCTAGGGCGACCCGACATGCAGATGATGTTTGTAGGAGGATGAAGCTGTTGACCATATTCTCAGAGGGTGCCCAGCACTCAACGGACTAAGACAGAGATATTTCGGAGATATAGTTTTGTTACCGAAAGTAGTTAGGCAAGTTCAACTAAAGAGGCTGTTTGGATTCGCAAAGGCGATCGGCCTCGAATAACCTGCAGATATGGTGGGATGTAAAGCTCAATGGAGGTCTAGGCATCGATGACCTAATATCACCACCCCTTTTTCATTCATTCATTCATTGATTCATCCCCAAGAATATCATCTCTTATTATTAACTAGTAAAATAGGGTGAGTCACCTTCAAATACTTTTTTAATATATCAAGTTCTAATTAAGATAAATCTATAAGACAAAATTAAAATAAATTTTATTCGAAATGATATTAAACTATGGTATTTTCAAGGTTATCATCTCTTATTTTTTCTTACGGTAAACCATGTATTTGCGCAAGTAATTTAATTGAGAAAATTACGAAATTTAATGGAATTGTTTTAAAATATTTTTTCACGAATACCATAAATCACTTAAGTTGTCGCGTTTCGGGGTTTCTAAAAATTAACTAGTAAAAGAGGGTGAGCCACTCCCAAATACTTTTTTCCGTCTCAAGTTTTTATTGAGAGAACTTTACGAAAGATGTTGGAAAATACTTGTTATTTGAAATATTGTTGAACTAAAATATTTTCACAATCAATCATTCGATTTGAAAAAAATGTATTTGAGGGTGACTCATCCGCTTTTATTACTTATTTTTTTTAACTCCATAATATGTCAACTTAAGTTAATTATGGTATTCATGAAAAAAATACTTTAATTAAATATCGAAATTTTTAGAATTTAATTACGTGTGCAAATAGGCGATTTACCATTAAAAGAAATAAGGGATGATAGCTGGGGGTGAAAATACCCACTTCATTTCAAATAACAAGTAATTTCCAATTAGAACTTGAAATTAAAAAAAAACGTATTTGGAGGTGACTCACCCTGTTTCACTAGTTTATTTTCAGGAACCCCGAAACCGATGAACTTAAATTACTTGCAGTATTCGTGAAAAAAAAAAATTTTCAAACCGTTCTATTAAATATAGTAATTTTTAGAATTAAATTACGTGAGTATATATATGGTTCACTTCAATAAAAAAAATAAGGGATGATATCCTTTTCAACATCAATTCGACTAACAAGTAACTTTCATTTTCTTTTATAAAAATATCCCACTTAGAACCTGAGGTATTTCACAGATAGAGGTGAACTTTAGGGGCAGTTTTCATCCCGTTATAATGAATCTCCGCAGATAAAAAAAAAACATGTCTCTTATTTTCGTATCCTTTACAACACATTGAAGTTTCATTAAAATCGGAGCTGTACACTTTAAATACGGTCCTTGTGAGTTTAGTCATTGTGGCATTATGTCAAATAAATAGTAAGAACAAATGTTTAATTTTAACGAACTCTAATTGACCATCAAATAATCCAGTAATATAAAAATTGAGAAATAAAAGCAATATTTTTCATCAATATTTCACCTTGTATAAATATTTCCTTAATATAATAGCTTGAGTTAATAGAAAAAAGTTTGTTTGAATAAACAAGTAAAAATCCATACACTAGGTTAGTAAATATTTTCTTATATCACAATAACAAAAGCGGAGTATCAAATATATTCTTATAAATAAATAAAAAAAATTGTATAAATATTTATTTGGTGCTTAGTAGGTTGATATTGACGTACGGAGATTTTTAGATTAGATTTAATTTATTATCCGAAAGATGAAATTGACAAGTGCCACAAAAAGTTATTTAAGTTTTAAAAGGATACTATAAAATATCAGATAAATTCGCATTTTTTCATTTATAGGTTATGAAATATATCTATTAATAAATTTTCAGAAATTCGACGTACACATCTATCGTTACCGTTATGAAATTTGTATAGATTTGATGTTCCTTTAAACCACGGAGTACTAGGGAAATAGAAGTAACCTTTGCTCTTAAAGTAGAAAAAACAGACATCACAAACTCATTCCGTCCTCTCAGAATATCGGCATTTTATTCTTCTTCTTCAAGTGCCATATCAGGTCGTTGGCAATTACATTGGCAAGTCTTTCACGGTCCTGCCCTAGCTCGAACAGTTCCCCCGCGCTACGTATACCTGTCCATTCACGAATATTCCTCAACCAGGAAGCCTGTCTCCTTCCTACCCCTCTACGTCCCTCTACTTTACCCATCATGATTAATTGAAGAATTCTATATCGCTCCCCTCTGAATATATGTCCAAGATATGAGATTTTTCTACACTTCTCAGTGTTTAATAGTAGGCGAGTTGTGTCGGCCCTATTGAGTACCATTTCGTTGGTCTGCCTAGCTGTCTAAGGTATTCTCAGCATTCGCCGGTGAAACCACATTTCGAGAGCCTCCAACCGATTAATCGTGGTAGCCTTAATTGTCCAGATCTCTGCCCCATATAGTAACACTGGCCAGACGTATGATTTTATCATTCTCTGTCGTAGTTTTAGGTTGAGGTTATCATTGCAGAAAAGTGGTTTCATTTTTTGAAAAGTTGCTCTAGCAGTCTCTATTCTACACCTTATCTCTTTATCTGGGTTTAGATTTTCGGTGATATAACATCCAAGATATTTAAAATGAGTCACCCTGTCTATACTTTTTCCTTCTATTTGTATTGAAGCGTTAAGGTGAGGTTGTCTACTAAAGGCCATAAATTTTGTCTTTTTGATATTTATGTTGAGCCCCATTTCTTGACCCTCAGTGTTAACACAGTTTAATAGATGTTGTAGGTCTTGTAGTTTGTCGCTTAGGATAACAGTGTCGTCAGCATATCGTATTGTATTTATATATTCTCCATTGATTTGTACTCCCATTCGTTGTCCTTGAGTAGCCCGTTTAAAGATTTTATCTGAATATATATTAAAAAGAAGTGGAGATAGTATGCAGCCCTGTCTGACGCCTCGTAGAATTTTACTTTCTTCTGTGAGTTTTTCATTTAATCTTACTGTTGCTTTCTGCCGCCAAAATAGATTTTTAATAATTCTTACGTCTCTGCTGTCTACCCCCCACGTTACTTAAAATGTCTATGAGTTTTCTGTGCTGTACTCTGTCGAAGGCCTTCTTGTAATCGACAAACCATACGAATACATCCTTGTATTGGTCTCGGCATTTTTGCAGAAGTATATTTAGAGCGAATAAAGCCTCTCTAGTACCTAGGGCGTTTCTAAATCTGCTTCGCATTTAGATCTTATCCTGCTGTGGATGATTCTAAGAAAGACCTTCAAAGTGTGGCTCATTAGACTTATTAGTCTGTACTCACTGCATCGCTTTGCTCGCTGTTTTTTTTTTGGGGGATTGGGACGAATAAAGACTTCAGCCAATCTTCCGGTATATCTCCAGTCGCGTAAACGGTATTAAACAGTTTGACCAAGATTCCTATATTTTCCTCATGGATCATTTGCAACAGCTCGGTTGGGATATTATCAGGCCCGGTGTCTCTCCTGGTTTTTGCAGATCTTATGGCAGATAGAACTTCACTGTTTAGAATTTCCGGTCCCATGTCTATATTAGCGTCTATATTAGCAAGATCATCGGAGTTGTGTTTATTCGGTCTGTCATCATCAAACAATTCCTTCACATATTTAACCCATATGTTAAAAATTTCTTTTTCGTCCAAGATAATTTTACCATCAGGGTCCACAAAGGTATTAGTGGTATTCTTATTATATAGACCTGCTATTTCTCTGACTTTTTGTACATGTTGAATGTGTCATGTTTCCTTTCTAGATCTTCCTTTTCGATACACTTGTCTATCATCCAGTTGTCTTTGGCTATCCGAATTTTTTATTTAATTTCTCTTTGTCTTCTTTTATATTCCACTCGATCTGTTTTCGACTGTCTCCTTTGTTCCATGAGGTCCAATATTTCTGCTGTCATCTATTTCTGTTTTTTCGGTTTGTTCATCCGTACAGTATTTTCAGTTATTAGTTTGTTGGTTAGTTCCTTAAACAATTTCCAAATTTCTTCTACGTTGTCGTCAGTCCTTGTGTTCTTTATGTAGTTGTTCAGATCCTTTGTAAGCAGTTCTTTATCGGTTTCCGCTAACTCAAATTTACTGTATCGACTATTACTTTTTATTATTTTAGGTTTGATTTTAATATCAGCAATCACGGGACTATGGTCAGATCAAATGTCTGCTCCAGAATAGATTGTGACTCTGTTTATACAGTTCCTAAATCTTTTGTTTGTTAATATATAATCAATCTGGTTCCTTATTATGTGTGCGGGATTATCTCCTGGCCCTCTCCACGTATATAGTCTTCGTTTGTGTAATTTAAACCATGTGTTTGTTATTACCATATTGTGGTCTTGGCAAAATTCGAAGAGTCTCTCATCCCACTCGTTACTTTCACCTAAACCATATTCTCCTATCAGGTCCGCTCTGCTACCCTTACCTATCTTTGCATTTGCGGCATTTTATTACTGGAGTTATTCTCCAGACGCGCGGAACCGTGAGTAGTTCAAGAGAGAGAGAAAGAAAGAGAAAGAAAGAGAGAAAATATAAGTGGTTGGATGATAGAGTTCTCGAATCACAAGCCAATGAATATATAAAACAAGCACCCTCGAAAAGTAACTAAATATTAATTTCACACTTCAATCGCCCAAGGTGTAATTGACTCAGTTCGTAGAGCAGTTATTTCCAACTGCTTAGAATGCTATTTTTCAGGTATCAAATTCATAAAGAATAAGAAAAATATTCGGAAAACAATTTAAAATTTTTGTTTTTTTATTTCTAATAGCATAGAGGAGCCACAGTGCGTTTATGCAATGCTGTTTTCAGTACTGGATCTATGAAAACCTCAAAACTCAGACATCACAAAAGTGCAGCATTCTGAACATATCACAAAAACTGGGAGTTTTCAAATGATACAAGGCTACCTTGGAACGGCAGAAGTTGAATTTTATTGAGACGTTTCAACAACAAAGCCAAGCTGTAGTTCTGCACCATACGAAACTGTTCTGAGTATTGTAAAATGCAAAACTCTTATACAATTGCAGAAACTTTCATCAAACTCTATTTATTAAAGTCCGTTAAGCTAACTCTTGGAGAAGAGTGTGAAACGCGTAATATATCTTTTGCTGACAATATATTTCAGAGACGTATTTCAGACGTGTCCATAGACGTAAAAAAAAAATTCTTAGCCAATTGTTTTAAAGACGTTATTTATTTTCCTGGATACAACAAAACAAAACATTACGAACGTAATGATATTATACATGATTCACATAATTTTTTTTCGTCTAAAGTTAAGAATACGTTTGTTTGTCCACAATATCTTCAAAACCACAAAAAATTATTACTCAGATTTGATACATATATGTTGGCTAAACCTAAGTTGGTTATCACATATAACCCCCAAATTTTCAGCAATGTCGGCAAAATCAAGGTGTTTATCATTTGTTTGCAAGTTAAGGTAACTTTGCAAAAACTCTAGATATGATTTAGGTGCAAAGAGCAGTTTTTTAGCGGTTAACCTATGTGACTGAATTTGATCGAAGACCAAGATTTACTGCTGTCCCATATTATTTAATAGCTATCCCATAAACCTAAAAAAAGATAAAATTCACGGTGACAAAGGCAGTCTCCTAGTCTGGTTGTTTTTCTTGGGTTCTTGAAGTTTTAGTACAAAATAACTACAGGTTATTAGTGCTTAACAATACTACAAACGCAACTGCGGATTTCAGGAGAAACTGGCGTCTAGTTGACCAGTTCAAGATTTTTCTGGTACTTCTTGGCAAACAAGTGCACGTCTGAGTGATTACTCTGAAGAAAGATTGTTTTTAAATAAAGACGAGTTTTCCAAACACTCAAATCTATTTAAAAAGAAAAAAAAATAATAAAACGGTGTCCACAACTAAGGAAGCTAAACGATAATATAGTAATAGAGTTTAAAAGGATTTAAAATATAAGCTGTTATAGGCCGTGATGTTAACCTCATTAATGAAATTAACTCAATCTTATTTAGAGAGCTTTTAAATAATTTTTGATAAGACACAAAAAATTATAGAAATACAAGAATGGTCTTTCACACCACGTCGCCGCTCCCGTAGGACAGCTGTGTTCCAGAAAGTTTAAAGGTTTTTATCCTTTCATCTGTATAGGGAATTATTCATCCGTATGTTGATTATTTAAAACTCGATTTGACCTAAGCCTTAACTAATAATTTTTATACAAAAAGTGAATCTAACTGTTCTACGTCTTTCTATAATTAAAGTTCATGTCAGCTATCACAGAAAAAAAAACACTCTCTTTTTTAGCCATTTTTAATATTTTCTTGTTCTTATTTTCATGAAATAGGTAAAAAAATAGTCAACAAACGAGGACTTTGTATATATAAACAAATAGTGATATTGTATCGTGGTGATTTATTTTAATATTCTTTTGTTATTTTGTGATGGGAAAATGTGCTCAGTTTAAAAATAAAATCCTTTCGAGTCGCCCACATGTTGAAAATGTCTTTAGCAGTTAATCCTCGATGCTTTGCAAAATAGATGATAAAATTATATAGGGTTTCTTTGACTTAGATTAATTTTAAAATATTGACGGGGGTAACGACTGTTTATATATTATGTCACATAAATTATCTGGGTTTATATATTTTCTAAAAACCAGATTAATTACCCCAAAATTAATAAAACTGAGTCTATTCCTTGACTTATATTTCCTTAATGTATAATGATTTTTGGGTGGAAATATAAGAGATACATGATGGAATTTACCTTAAGTAATTGAGCATAAAACAAATAATAGTCTTAATGAAATTTTCTTCCCTTACCCTGAAGACTGTGCTTATTGCTGTAATCAGAAATTTTCTGTACATCTTTATTAATATCAGCTTCTATTTTATTATAATTTATTAAATTAAATGTACACAAAAGTTGTATATCATTCGCTTGAAATGAATTCCCAATTTTAATATAATCTGATCTGTACCAACAGCCTTTAACTTAAAGCTACGAATATATGCAACTATCTTTTCGGAGGCAAAGATACGGGAATGAAAAAGAGCTTTGTCAGCGCTAACGAAAGAGAGCTGAAAGAAGATCATAATTAGTGACATCAGGGCTCTGAAAACTTATCCAGCCTTGACTTGGAAAGCAAACTGGCAACCTTTAAATGTTTCCAAAGAGTCGAAGCAACCTGCGAATTTTTAAATTTCAAATGAGTTTTACTTTCACCTCTCATGGATGCCAGTGTAACATTTAAAATGTTTTGTAGTCATTCAAATTTTACATATTTCTATTATTTTTATATTTGCAGAAGCTTTATTATAAATAAATAAATAAGTAAATAAATAAATAAATAAATGTTTTATTAACGGGCAAACCACTTAAAAATTTACAACACTTTACAACTTACAAACAAGCTGCCAATAAACAAACAAATCCAAAGTATCCGTTAAACTACAGTAAGCCCACATTTAAGACTACATGTAGAACAGTGAGAAGTAAAAATTTGTACTATAGATATCACTTTAAAAAAATTTTGAAACTATTTAAGGACATATTAAAAATGTCCAAATCAATGTGATCACGGGATAACTTATTAGCTAAAATGCACATTCTATTTAGTGGTGCATAGGTGGAGTAGTTCGTTCTATGAATATCCACAGAGAACACTTCAATCCATCGACTACTTCTCTGAGGTACATTGAAACCAATATGCATCAGTAGTTCTGGAGAATTTATTATACTATTAACGATTTTAAATAGATAAAGTAAGTAAATGTATTCCCTGCGATGTTCAAGAGGCTTCAAATTTAATTGGAGTAGTAAATGAGGGTAGTCGATATTTTCTTTAGGAACACCTAATTTATAAGCTACGAATCTTAAAAAGCGTTTCTGCACCCTTTCTAGCTCCAATTTGTGTACATTGTAAAAAGGTGACCATATTGATGAGGCATACTCTAATATAGCACGCACAACACTGCAATAAACATTTTTAAGACAAATAATATCGTTGAAGTCAGATAGATTTCGTGTAACAAATCCCGCGAATTTCATTCCCTTATTAGTAATATTATGTATATGCTCTTTAAAAGTTAA
Source organism: Diaprepes abbreviatus (assembly GCA_034092305.1). Lineage (NCBI taxonomy): Eukaryota > Metazoa > Arthropoda > Insecta > Coleoptera > Curculionidae > Diaprepes > Diaprepes abbreviatus. The sequence continues at coordinate 4,279,973 of JASJET010000106.1, forward strand.
CTGACTGTCCAATATTATACCAACATCAGATATAGAATCGGTCAATTCTACAGACACACCGTTAATCTTATAATCGTACTCAATTAAAGTTTCCTTTCTACAGAACCGCACTGCCTTGCACTTTCCAATGTAAAGGTACAATCTGTTAGTAGTACACCATACATAAAATGCATCCAAATCAGACTGCATATCAATGCAATCCTGCAAAGATCTAATGCACTTAAAAAATTTTAAATCATCAGCGAAAAACAGTGCCGTTCCATGCAAAAAGACTTGACGACATCATTCAAAAACAAGTTTAACAGAAGAGGGGCCAAATGCTCACCCTGAGGAATCCCAGATTGTACCCTAATTTCACGCGACAAGTAGTTCTTATATCGTACAATCTGTATTCTCCCCGTGAGATAGCTTCGCATCCACATAAAGAGTTAACCAGTTCTTCAAAGATTCGGAAAGATACATCTGAGCAGAGTATTATCGAGGTAAACCATTGTGATTCTGATGTAGCATTTAAATTTACCAGTTAGCATCAATGCTACATGTTTTTAGTAATATGATATAATTTGTATATTTTTACCTGAGTAAATTTAATTATTTATCCTGTAATTTAAAATAGTAAACATGGAATTTATTTTTTTTTGGTTCACAACTCTTTTGGTCTTGTAACTTATCAATTTTTTTTTAACACAGTTCATAAATTGCTGTAGTTTATATATCACATTATTTGGTTTGAATTTAAAAGTCGTAAATATTTTATTTTTAATAAACTCTCATTTGTTTACATTCAATTTCAGTATTAAAAGTATAAGGTTATAGTCGGTGACATAGTTCAGTTAGCATTTGCTGTGAATGTATACCCATTCGTTGACACGAACACGGCATGTCGAGATCGATCATTTAAGGTTGAGTATGCAGTATGGATTTGTGGCAATTTTTTTGAACTTTGTTTTATCGTGATTAGTGACTTTGAACTGTTTGATCATAATTTTCTTTTTGATAATTTTCCATGGCCTGCCCATACTTGACGTATTAACTGGTGGTCAGTGTAAGTTCGGAACTAGGTTAAAGTGCTCCAGGTTGAGAATAAGGTTGGCAAGACTAAGTATAAATATCACTAAGATTTGTCACGTCTGGTTGCGAGAGAGATTTGTATTTTCGTTCCCTTTACTGTTGAACCGCCGAAGGCAGCAGACCAATCCTGCCACCAGCTCTGAAAGGGCGGACGGTCAAGTTTTTTTGTTAAAGTCCACTAATCAGTGAGGTAAGATTTTGCCCCTTATCTTTACGAACATGTGGTAAAAACAACATTTTATTTTAGGGCTACTCGGCTACTCGGCTATTCGGCTATTCGGCCACTTGGCTATTTGACTATTTGGCTATGTGAATATTTGAAGCCAGTTTTTTTTATCTTTGGGCTTTTCATCTTGATATTGCTGTCATGACTTCTTGATGGTTCGGGTCCTAGTTTTCCTGTACAGGCGACCACGACTGTATCAACCTTACCCTGCGTTTGATTGGTGAGTTGGAAGTGGCCCTGTGAAGCCTCAATACATCCACAACACAACAGGAATCCTAGCAACAGCGCTGAAGTGAGAGGTACCATTGCATATACCAGGTAGGAGAAAAACTTTAAGTTAGAGATTCGAGTTGTGAATTAATTTTTTATAACACAAACAATGCAACATAATTATATTTGGTGATGTAGTAACATGTGAGAACTTTTGATAACTCAACAAAACGTACGTTATTGGCGACTAAGGTTCTAGAACGTTTGCGGCCAAATCTTATTTAACCTTTTAAAACCGAGGTGATAGTTATCAAGAGAGTAAAAATAAAACATTGTAAGCACAATTCAAATTTATGTAAATAATAATTTTTTAATGGGAATAAAATGGAATTGCTATTTTGTTTTAATTAGGTCGTTTTATTGTGGAGCTATACACCTACCGTCAATAATTTAAAATCATTCCTCATACCTAAGTGTTTTCCTGTTTAATCACTAGGTAAGTAACACAGATAATGTAAAACAGGTGGCGCCTATTGGGTAATCAAAGCAGAGCACAACTATCTCTAAAAGAGATACGAACCTAGCCTCCGACATATTGAGCTGCCGTACGCATCCGTTGCCGTACCCTGTAAAAAGGGGACGCCGCAAAAAATGACGCCCTGAACGTGGAGCTTGTGCTTTGTTTTGAATTTTTATATTTTACTGGTGTTTAGCAAAATAATTTAACGTTGAGTATCCTGAATTGAATTGAAATTTCTATGCGGTTAAATTTGTGTCAGATTTAAATTAATTTTCATTAGTAACATATTTTTATTGTAATTCCATTTTGTTTCGTCTGAATAATGACAGTTTTATAAAACCTAAGAAACATTCACAGGTTACTCGAGTAAACTTTCTCCGAGAAACAGTAAGGTTATAATTTATATATTTTTTTAAGAGCCCTCATTGATTTTAATATCACAGTAACTTCACAGTATTTTAGGTATTTTACAGCTTATAGTAGTGAATTTTGTACTTTTTATGTACAGGGTGTTCAGGTGGACACAGTTTTTTATATGTTTATGTAAGGTCTATTAGTTTGGCTAAATTGCTGAAAATTTTCTAATTAGTTTGTGAGTTAATTTAGTTTAAAAGGCATTTCATATCGTACATATTTTTGATTTGTTTAAGTCTCGTAAAGATTTGCATAATTTTTTTGAGCTATTTAAAAGTAGTAGAATGATTTTACATTTTATCTCAGGTAGTAAAATTTATACCCGATTAGAAATACTTTTTTGCTATTAAACCATTTTGAACCGATAACAGTTTAAAACATTTGGTGATAAGAAAAATATTTAATTTTTTTTTCCGGTATTTTACAGCTATTTTCCTAAAACTTGATTTAAATGTGTTAAAAGTCCAGCAAAAAGTAATCTAGAGAATTTGATTTTTTTTATATAAAAAAAAAGAAATTGTTGGTGACCAAGCCAAAGAAACTTGAGATTTTATTTTTTGGATACTTTTTATAGATAACAGGATATGAATAAAATAAATACCAATTTTAAAATTTAGCTTTGCTTAAAAATTTATGCATGATTAGTTGGGACTTATTATTCTGAAGTTTGATAAAATAAATTATTTTTTTATTGATATAGGGTGTACGATTACTGCTGTTTTTTTTAAGTTTCTTCATTTTAATGTTTGATCAGTGCAAACATTTGATTTAGATTTTAGTGAAGCCATATAATTGCTTTTGCAATAAAATAAAGTTTGTCTATTTGATTTGCTATACAGGGTACAACAAATTGTTTGTTTTATAGAATTGATTTAACTTTAGAGATACGGTTATTGTTTTCAACTAAGTAAAGAATACTTTGTCATTTAAAAATAATAACTTGATTTAGTGTATTTATTTTCAAATTTTATATCATCATGGATATTTATAATTTTCAACCCAATCATTTACTTGAATATGAGTTGGACTACGAGTTAAAAATTCGTTTGTTAACTTCTTTACGTACTGTCGCAGACAAACGCAAGATACTTGCTAGAATTCTAAAGAGAGAACAATCGAGTCCGGGTAAAGATATTAACTTAAATATTTGCACTTTGACTTTTGAGGAAGAAAAAATCAGTATACAACGCAGTTTAGACTCTATACAAGGGGTGATAGATGAATTTGACGGTAATGCTAATGATTCTCTTATTAATAGAGTGAAGTCGCGTTTAGCTCACGTGGTAGGAAGAGCAAAAAGAATTCCAATGCCCAAGGATGAAAATAGAGCTTCTGTAATATTTTCTTATATTCAAGAAGTGACCGCGAGTTGTCTTTTATTGGAATCGAATTTGTTAGATAAAATTCCGGACGGTCAGCATGTTGAACTTACATCTCAGTTGCCGGTGATCAATGTAGCAGCACCTGTAGTGCATTGCGCGACGCGTATTTTACCTATTAGTGAGTGGCAAGTTAATTTTAATGGGGACGCGAAAAAACTTTATCCATTTTTGGAACGGTTAACTGAATTAGCGCAGGCACGTAATATTTCTCCGCAGGAGTTATTTAATTCAGCTGCCGAATTTTTCATAGGAGACGCGTTTGTGTGGTATCGAAGTGTTAAATCTTCGGTAACTGATTGGGATTCATTGGTATCGAAATTAAAGAAGGATTTTTTTCATGATGATATAGATGATGATATATGGGAGCAAATTAAAAGAAGGAAACAAAAGAAAAATGAATCTACGATAGTTTTTATTGCTCATTTAGAAGCTCTTTTTTCTCGATTATCTAGACCTCCAGCAGAAGTTTCAAAAGTTAAAAATATTAAAAGAAATCTTTTACCAGATTTTATTAGTAGGTTGGCTTTAATAGATGTTAATAATGTTTCGGAACTTTCAGAACTTTGTCGTAAGTTAGAAGAGGCTGATTACCTTAAAGATAAATCTAGGCCTAAGGATGAAATTGCTAGCATCAACAGTATGGCTAACACGAACCAAAGTTTAAATAATAATAGTCATTTTAACAAGCAAAATAGTTCTAGAAAAAATTTCAAAAAAGATGGTCAAAGATTTTCTCATTTTCATTCTAAAAATTTGCCTTCTACATCTAACAGCAAACCTGATAATAATTTAAATAAAAATAATTCTAATAAAGATAATAAACCTAAAGCTTCTGTAACATGTTGGAATTGTAAACAGCCTAATCATGTTTATTTGGACTGTAAGGCCCCTAGAGGTTTATTTTGTTTTAAATGTGGCGAACCTAACACCAAATCTTCAGGGTGCCCTAAATGTTCAAAAAACTAGTAAGGGAAGTGAATCGAAGAGGCAGTTTCACCTTTCCCAGAACTCGTGCCTCATTTAATTATCGTAGTTTTCATACGTCTTTTAAAAAATCAAAAACATTTTTTAATTCTAATAATAAAAATTTAAAAAGAGAATATTTTAGCGATACTGATTGGAAAAACTGGCTGAATACAGTTTCTAAATTTTTTAAAGATAATACTTCTTTTAATCGACTCCATTTTTCTGAAAACAAGCAAGTTTCGCCCTTATTCATTAATAAATATTTAGATAACCGACCTTACATAAATGTGAAGTTGCTTGATGTGGACATTACGGTTTTATTGGATTCAGGTGCTACATCTTCTATAGTTGGTTCTAGAGGTGTAGATATTTTAGGTAATTTAGGTCTTAAGATATGCCCAGCACAAATTAAGAATATTTGTACTGCTGATGGTAAACAGCAAAGTGTTAAAGGCACAGTTGATTTACCTCTTGTTATTGACAATTCTTGTCAAGTTATTAATGCTCTAGTGGTTCCTTCATTGCCACAAGCATTTATATTTGGGTGTGACTTTGCGAAAAAATTTAATATTTTAGTTAATTTTAAGAATAATTCTTGGCATGTGCAAGATTTAAATTCTAAATTAGAAGTGTCCAATAATGATTTGAGTCACTCTTTTAATAGTTGTAATTTGAGATTACATTCTTTGGATGAACTTTCTACAGCAGAGCGCGAACAAGCGGAAAAAATTATTGAATCATTTAATGAAATTAGTAGTAAAGATAGATTAGGTCGTACGGATAAAATTACTTTGACTATTGACACGGGTGACGCGCTTCCTTTTAAAAAGAGACCGTTTGTTTTGTCTCCATATATGTCAAAAATTTTGAACAATGAGTTGGATGAAATGTTAAAGTTAGGTGTCGTAGAGCCATCTACAAGTCCATGGTGTTCTCCTGTTTTATTAGTTAAGAAACCAAATGGAACGTACCGATTATGTTTTGACGGACGTTCACTTAATGAAATCAGTCGTCCTGACCGGTATCCAATGCCTAATATTGATAGAATTTTAACATCTCTTCGAAATGCTAAATATATTTCATCGATAGACCTTCGAAAAGCTTTTTGGCAGATCCCTTTGGATGAATCTTCGAAAGAAAAAACAGCTTTTGCAGTAGTCGGAAGAGGACTTTTCCAGTTTGTTAGCATGCCCTTTGGTCTCAGAAATGCCGCACAGACGCAACAGCGCCTGGTAGATGCAATATTTGGTCCTCGCTATGAGCCAAATATATTCACCTATCTTGATGATATTTTAATAGTGTCAGAAGATCTTGATTCACATCTTAGATTGTTATCAGAGGTCAAAGAAAAATTGAAAGATGCCAATCTGACTATAAATCTGGAAAAATGTGACTTTTTCAAAACATCTTTGAAATTTTTAGGCTATATTGTGGGTTCGAATTCTTTGCGTACTGACCCCGATAAGGTTTCTAGCATGATTAATTATAGCAGACCTAGGAATACTACTGAAGTAAAGCGTTTTGTTGGTCTTTGCTCATGGTATAGAAGATTTATAAAGGATTTTTCTACTCTGATGTCTCCAATAAATGATCTCCTAAAAGGACGTAGGAAAGGACAAAAAATTGAGTGGAATAGTGCAGCTGAAGAATCTTTTATTAAAATTAAACAACTCTTAGTATCTGCTCCTATATTATCTCAACCAGACTTTTCACAGCGATTCTATATAGCGAGCGACGCATCAAATACAGGTTTAGGAGGAGTTCTAACGCAGATAATTGATGGTGAAGAGCGAGTGATTGCCTACGCCAGTAGATCTTTATCTAGAGCAGAGCGAAACTATTCTGTAGTGGAAAAAGAATGCCTGGGTGTACTTTTTTGTATTGAAAAATTCCGAGGATTTATTGAAGGTGTTCCTTTTACTGTCATTACAGATCATTATAGTTTATTGTGGCTTAACACTCTAAAAAATCCAAGTGGAAAATTAGCTCGTTGGGCTGTTCGACTTAGACAGCATACCTTTGATTTAGTACACAGAAAAGGAGCTCAAAATGTCATTCCAGACGCCTTGTCCCGTAATCCACATAGAGAAGAAGAGATAGAAGATTCTGATTCAAGCAGTAAGGAAGAATTAGTGGTGGGAACCCTAGATGTCGATCGTATTGATCCGTGGTACGATAATTTACGCCAGAAAATTTTAGATAATCCAAGCAATTATCCACAATGGAAAGTGGATAATGATTTTGTTTTGAAATTTGTCCCAAACTGCCTTTCTATGAATGTGAATGTCCCTGAGTGGAAATACTTAGTACCTAAACCCCAAAGAGCAGAAATTATAGACTCTTGTCATAGTCCTCCGAACTGTGGTCATTTCGGATTTTATAAGACATTTCATCGTCTACAAGAAAGATATTATTGGCCAAAAATGCGCCAAGACATTCTTAAATTTGTTAAGAATTGTTTAGTCTGTGGAGCTCAGAAAGCACCAAATACTTCGCAAATGGGACATATGGGTAAAGAGAAATCAGTAGATTATCCATTTCAAGTAATAGCAGTAGACTTAATAGGCCCTCTACCTCGTTCAAGAAAAGGAAACAAATGGCTTTTAGTAGTCGCTTGTTGGTTTACCAAGTACACATTACTTTTTCCTTTAAGAAGTTCCAAAGTTCAATATATTGAAGAGGTACTAGAAAATAAAGTTTTTCATGTTCATGGTCCTCCATCTCTACTTATTTGCGATAATGGCACACAGTTTGTTTCAAAAACTTTCAAAAAATTAAGTCAAACATATGAGTTTAATATAAGATTTAATCCTGTTTATTCACCACAATGTAATTTCGTAGAAAGAAATAATAGGACAATTGGTACAGCAATTAGGAGTTACATAGACAGCCACGAAAATTGGGATAAAGAAATAGCTAAAATTCAACAAGCTATTAATACTTCAAAACATGAAGTTACCGGTTTTACTCCAGCGTTTTTAGTTTACGGTAGGCATGTTCCTTTGTCAGGTAGTTATTACAAAGATTTGAATGTCGACGTCAGTGTTGATGATGAAATAATTCCTGGTGACAGAAATGCCTATGCGGCCAACTTAAAAGGTCTAAAAGATATCTTTGTTGAAGTGAGAATGAGGATTCATAAGGCGTATGAACGTAATTCTCGTGCGTATAATCTTAGAAAACGCGATATTTCTTTTAATGTAGGTGACCATGTTTGGCGTAAAAATAAAGTTCTTTCAAGTGCTGTAGATAAGTTTACCGCAAAGTTAGTCCCCAAATATGTTCATTGTAAAGTAAGAAAGAAACTTTCCAACCTTATTTATGATTTAGATAATATTGATGGTTCTAAAGCTGGAAAGTGGCATATCAAAGATCTAAAACCTTTCAATGATTCTATTTCAGAGGATTCTGATTCTGACCTTTCAGAAGAAGAATAAGTTTATTAAGTTTTGAAAAGTTTGCTTCAAAGTTGTAAGTTTGTTTAGGCAACTTATTGGGTGCGGACCCGTATTGATTTTTGGTTATTAGCAGTTTTGCTACTTTTAAGTTTATTAAGTTTCTGGGAAGTTTGCTTCCAAGTAAATAAGTTGTTTAAGAGACTTACTGGTGCTGACCTGTATTGATTTTTAGTTGTTAGCAGTTTTGCTATTTTGAGATTTTTAGGAAGTTTGCTTCCAGGTTAGTACGTTTGTTTAAGTTAATTATTGAGTGATGACTCGTAGGAATTTTTAGTTATTAGCTGTATTGCTATTTTTTAAGTATTCTGGATACTGGCCATATCCGAAGTATTGCTTGAGTGATAGGTTTTTTACCTTGTTTTTTTTGAAGCAAACGTTTAGAGTTTTTATACCTTCTGAGGGAAGGTTAGTTTAAGTATAGACTGGTTTTGAATAAATTTTAGTATTGTTTAGATCTTGTATAACCTAAAGGCTGGTTATTTTCAAATTATAGAGTTTTTAGTGGCATTTCACTTTGGGATGGTTTCCCGGAAATTTGTTTGAATGCTTAGAGCATTCGTTTCTACAGTGAGTTGTATATAAGTAAATCTGAAGTTGTATAGTGTTGATATAATGGTCTCATAACTGGATTTGTTACGGCCGTGTGTCTAAGTATACTGCTGATAAGTTTGTCCTAATTTAAATCTATAGTCATGACAATCTGTTTACTTGTATTAACAATTCTGGGTATATAATGTTAGAGATTTTTTTGTACATTTTAGTTTATGATTTTTATCTCTTAAGTGATTTCTTTGGTATTTGTAAAATTTATTCAGGAGTTGTAATTCTGAACTTGTATGTAATTTGGCAGACCTTTACCGATTTTGACTCTTCACGACTTTGTAGATTTCCAGATTTGACTTACCGATGTTGTCTTCCGCAAGGACGTGTGATACGCGTAGATATCAATCCAAATGTTTTTCCAAGGACAGGGTTATGTTTTTCTTTGTTTTCAAAATATCCTATCAAGATAGTCTATTTTTTTTTCGGAGAGGGGTAAATGTAGCATTTAAATTTACCAGTTAGCATCAATGCTACATGTTTTTAGTAATATGATATAATTTGTATATTTTTACCTGAGTAAATTTAATTATTTATCCTGTAATTTAAAATAGTAAACATGGAATTTATTTTTTTTGGTTCACAACTCTTTTGGTCTTGTAACTTATCAATTTTTTTTTAACACAGTTCATAAATTGCTGTAGTTTATATATCACATTATTTGGTTTGAATTTAAAAGTCGTAAATATTTTATTTTTAATAAACTCTCATTTGTTTACATTCAATTTCAGTATTAAAAGTATAAGGTTATAGTCGGTGACATAGTTCAGTTAGCATTTGCTGTGAATGTATACCCATTCGTTGACACGAACACGGCATGTCGAGATCGATCATTTAAGGTTGAGTATGCAGTATGGATTTGTGGCAATTTTTTTGAACTTTGTTTTATCGTGATTAGTGACTTTGAACTGTTTGATCATAATTTTCTTTTTGATAATTTTCCATGGCCTGCCCATACTTGACGTATTAACTGGTGGTCAGTGTAAGTTCGGAACTAGGTTAAAGTGCTCCAGGTTGAGAATAAGGTTGGCAAGACTAAGTATAAATATCACTAAGATTTGTCACGTCTGGTTGCGAGAGAGATTTGTATTTTCGTTCCCTTTACTGTTGAACCGCCGAAGGCAGCAGACCAATCCTGCCACCAGCTCTGAAAGGGCGGACGGTCAAGTTTTTTTGTTAAAGTCCACTAATCAGTGAGGTAAGATTTTGCCCCTTATCTTTACGAACATGTGGTAAAAACAACATTTTATTTTAGGGCTACTCGGCTACTCGGCTATTCGGCTATTCGGCCACTTGGCTATTTGACTATTTGGCTATGTGAATATTTGAAGCCAGTTTTTTTTATCTTTGGGCTTTTCATCTTGATATTGCTGTCATGACTTCTTGATGGTTCGGGTCCTAGTTTTCCTGTACAGGCGACCACGACTGTATCAACCTTACCCTGCGTTTGATTGGTGAGTTGGAAGTGGCCCTGTGAAGCCTCAATACATCCACAACACAACAGGAATCCTAGCAACAGCGCTGAAGTGAGAGGTACCATTGCATATACCAGGTAGGAGAAAAACTTTAAGTTAGAGATTCGAGTTGTGAATTAATTTTTTATAACACAAACAATGCAACATAATTATATTTGGTGATGTAGTAACATGTGAGAACTTTTGATAACTCAACAAAACGTACGTTATTGGCGACTAAGGTTCTAGAACGTTTGCGGCCAAATCTTATTTAACCTTTTAAAACCGAGGTGATAGTTATCAAGAGAGTAAAAATAAAACATTGTAAGCACAATTCAAATTTATGTAAATAATAATTTTTTAATGGGAATAAAATGGAATTGCTATTTTGTTTTAATTAGGTCGTTTTATTGTGGAGCTATACACCTACCGTCAATAATTTAAAATCATTCCTCATACCTAAGTGTTTTCCTGTTTAATCACTAGGTAAGTAACACAGATAATGTAAAACAGGTGGCGCCTATTGGGTAATCAAAGCAGAGCACAACTATCTCTAAAAGAGATACGAACCTAGCCTCCGACATATTGAGCTGCCGTACGCATCCGTTGCCGTACCCTGTAAAAAGGGGACGCCGCACTGAACAGAAAAAACAAAACTGTAAAATAATTGCTGCTAAGCGCACTCCTTAAACATCAATTTTTGTTAGTAACCTTGACCCTAGTATAACTAAGGAGGATCTTTCGGAGTATTTGTGTGCAAAGTTTGGCAACATAAACAACTACAATATTGTGCAGCAAATAGTTAAGTCTGGTGATTACAACAGCTTTAGAATTGACACTGATCCATCGCTGCAAGACTCAATGTTATAAATCTAATTGGCCTCAGGACATTGTGGTTAAGAAGTTTAACTTTTTTCGGAAGCAGTCAAATAACAATCATTCCAGATACAATCGCCAATCCATACGGGAACAAGGACGCCGAAGTTACTACTCGGAAGAATCAGCTTGAAATATTACTTTATGATAATTCCAAACCAATAACCCCAGAATCACTAGTAAGAGTACTTAATAATGGTCGTAGCCATAATAGAAAGACTGATCCAAAACGGGTAAGGGCACTAACAGTCAATTACTAGAATGGTCGTAGTATTCGATAACGTGACAAACTAAAGAATCTAATAATAAACCTCAACATTGATACCTATGATATACTTATATTTACAGAAACTTGGCTTATGGCAAAAATATCAAATAGTAAATTAGAATTCTATAATTACCAAGTATTTCGTAATGATCAGTTTGAACTGACAAGTGATAAGAGGGGTGGAGGTGTTCTTATTGCTGTCCGTAGTGGATATTCCGCACTGGAGTTTTCAAATGCGATTAGACACACTGAACATTTAATTTTACAGTTGACCAGGAGACACTTTAAACTTATTGTCGTGGCCGTTTATTTACCACCGAACTCTTCTTTTGAATCCTTTGAAGATTTTTGTTCATCTGTTGCGACAATTTTAACTGAAATTACTTATGATCGTCTGATTATCTGTGGTGATTTTAACTTACCTAACAGGTGTGAGTGAATGATGACTATGGAACTAAGTGTCTGGGTAATATTACTAATCGTGCTCAGGTCTTGAGTGACTTGACTGCTTTTTATAATCTTTATTAAACAAATACAATCGCCAACTGCAATGGCAATTTTCTTGATTTAATCTTTAATGACTGTAATACTGTAGTTCAGTTAGTACGGGACCCTCCGGTACACTGTGATAGTTATCACCCTGCCTTGTGTTTTCAAGTGGATTATGCCAATGGACAAGATTTATTGGACTATGATAGTTTTTATTATGACTTTAAAAATGCAAATTATCAGAACATTAAAGATTTTTTTTTTTTTGGATTTCCTGGGAACTACTATTTCAGGACCTAGATATAAATATTGCTGTAGACTATTTTTATCAGTATGTAAATTACGCTATTGAATGTTTTGTTCCCAAATTGCGATTAAAGAATTGATATTTGATAAAAAGATTGCTCATAAACGATTTAAGACTACTAACTCTAAGACTAATTATGTGTTATTCTCAAACTTAAGGTCTCAATGTAAGATCGTATCTAGGTCGAATTATGAAGAATACATTTCTTCCTTGCAAAAGTTATTGGGTGGTGATAAGAAAGAGTTTTGGAAGTATGTAAAAATGAAGAAGGGTGGTTATACTTTTCCGGGCACAATGTCATATAACGATACAACTAGCGACGACCCAAATTCGATAGTGCCGATCATTTTTCATCTTCATGTATATATTATCACGATCCTGGGGCAGCTTTTAACTTTCATTGTGACTCTAATATAAATTTTTCAACCTGTGCATTTTCACCCACTGATGTTTTTAATAAGATAAACACATTAAAGGACAACTTGGGCTCTGGTTCTGTAATATAACAGTGTTCTTTTTAGAATAGTGCCAATGTATTTTTCACTTATTTTGAGTAAATTATATAATTTGTCCCTTCAAAGTGGGATTTTTCCTGATGAATGGAAGAGAAGTTATGTCTACCCTATTTATAAGAATTCAAATAGAGCACATATAGAAAATTATAGGGCATTTTCTAAATGTCCCATATTTTCAAAAATATTCGACTCTATTTTAACTGATGAATTAACAACTGTTTTTGGCAATAATATAGTTCCGGAACAACATGGTTTCTGTCAGGAGAAGTCCACAGTTACAAATCTTTTCATTTATGTTGACTTTTTGCTATGTGCTTTGGAGGATCATTGCCAGGTTGATGCTTTATATACTGATTTTTCCAAGGCGTTTGACACGCGTTCTTTTAATATCCGCATACATGAGCCATCGTGCCAGTGTCCTTCTAAAATGAAAATCTGTACAGGTGCATATACGCCGAAAACTCTTATCAGGTTTTCCATTAAACAGTTAATTTTGTTATCAATATTATCAAAATAGTGGGACACTCTTTCAGCAGATCCAGCACATATCTTCATAAAAAGTATGTCCATCAAACTGCTTAAAACACTTATAAGTATATATTTTTTGAGCAGATCCAGATGACATGAACATCTTAAAAAAGATGAAGCTTGGTTGTTGATAATACCGTAACCATTATTAATATCGTTACAGTCATGACATCTTTTTCAATCAATGCTATATTGAATTATTATTTCATTTTCTATATAAATAATTAAATTAAGAGAAGACTCCAATTAGTAAAAAAGGCATTAAAATAATGAGGAATAGCCAATTGTGGATAATTTCTTTTATGACTTAAAACGAATAATAGCATTAAGTTCCAGTCTCCAGATTTATTTTTTCACACTACGAGCCATAAAATAGAATAAAAACAGTTCATTGCATTTTAATTTTTCAAGAAATCGTGGTTCCTATCTAAAACTACTAAAAATTTGTTTTATGCATAGCAATCAATTCCATTCATAACCAGAGCAAAACAAAAATGTAAATATATCTTGTTGATTTAAACCATTCTAAAATTTTCCTATCATATTTCCGTGGGTTTAAATTTTGCACAAATTTCATTCACCAACCAAATTTATTTATTTTTGAAATGCCCAAAATATAATACAAATTTAGAAGAGATTACTAACCACTGTTTTACACACGAAAACAAATTCCAAAATGACAAAAGATAAAACAGTATCGATTTCAAATTTGTATTTCCGATACATCTGTTCGTTATTTCGTAATTAAAACTCGGCACGAAATGAATCGGATGTCATTCGAGTGGAATTAATTTATACTCATTTTTAAATCCATCCGAATGAAAAAGAAAATTGAAATTTAATCTTCATTAATATTTTGCAATATTCATTAAATTAAAATAATTATAAATTTTATATTTCCAACTAAAAACGTTTCTACAGAGTAAAAATTTGAATCATTTGAACCAGTTCTACTTCCCGTCAAATATTTTTGAAAAATTATTTTGAAGTAAAGAACGAAAGCTTATACGGCATTGGTTAAGTTGAAAATCATGATTCTTGGGTTTAGACCATGTCAAATTAGAATTATTATCCGACTTCACGAGATTAGAACACTGAATGGCCATCGAGGAGCAACAACCTGGTATTTATACCCGACTGGTGCTCAGCGAACCATGATCATGCCTTATAATCCATTTTCCCGTGTGATGTAGAATGTAACCTGTACCTCTATTAACATTATTTAGATATTTACAAATTTTCATAGATTTTTGTAATTTTGCGTTCAAAAAACCATACACTGAAGCTAGCACCTTAGTTTCTTTTACATTAAAGATGTTCCCTGTGCAATGATGGTGTTCAGCGACTGCAGATCGTACATATTTTTTATTTTTAATACATCTTTCATGGCCCTTAAGCCCAGTAAAGATAGACTGCCTTTTGCTCCTCTAAAACCTAAATTTTGGTGCAGATACGTAGTTAATATATTTGTAGTTTGGCCGCATGACGCAGATAACCTCCATAATTTCCTAGATCATCTAAATCAACAACACCCTAGCATAAAATTCACTATGGAAACTGAATGAAGCAGTGCCCTTCCCTTTGTCAATGTTCTAGTACATAGGAAAAGTAATGGCAAATTAGGACACTCTGTGTACAGAAAACCAACACACACAAATCGATATCTCAATGATACCTCATGCCATCATCCGTCTTAAAATCAGTCCGTCATTAAATCTTTGGTACATCGAGCTCTTTCAATATGTAACGAACAATCTCTGAAATTACTAATAAATATAAAAATTTAACCACCAGAACCATTATTTTGAAGTACTTTATTGTACAGGGTGAGTCAACGATTGGATGAAGTAAGTTTGTGCCTTTTCGGTGAAATTTACAAAGAAACTACATTTATTGTTTGATACAGTTTATTTTTACGCAGATTTTAAAAATATTTAGGACTCTACAGGGTGAGCCAAAAAACTAGGACAGCATAAAGTTGCATTTTTTTAAATAGAACACCCTATATACGAATGGTATTTTTGATTTAGCTTATAATTTTAAATCTTTTTTATTAAGAGTTTACTATAACAAAACTTTATAGTTTCTGAGATAATTAAGTTTAAAGAAAAAAAGTCACATTTTCAAGCATCAATTCAATCCTCAATAACGTTTTCAATTTTGTGACAAATATATTCAAATTTGGAATTTAGCAAGGCCAAGGACAAGTTAACATAATTTTTACCTAATATTTGCAATAAAAGCTACAGGGTGTTGAACACATCGGCTCAAATTTGAACAAGTTTAAATGAATAAATATCTTTTTTTTTTAAATGGTACACCCTGTATATTTTCATGTTACTTAATAGAGTAATAAAAACCCTAAAAGTTTTGTTCAATATATCCTATACCTATTTATAATAGTTTTTGAGATATTTCAGTTTTTCTTATTTTCCATACATTTTTACAGAAATAGTCTTCATTATCATAGTAGCCATGTAAAATAATAAAAAGAAACTACAGAAACAAACAGAATGTGGTTAAATATGATTAAATACATTGTTCGTTATATTACAACGGCAATAGTTTAATTAAACATAATGTGAAAAAATTAACACAGCAATAACGACAAGGCAAATACATATTTACTTTTATACTAAATTGAAACAAAAAAATTACCTATAAAATACTGAGATTAATTATTTCTTTTTAATAAGTGTTCGAATAAACGACCCTCTTGTGCAATGCACAAATTTAGTCTTTTTTGCAGATTGTCTCGGACCCTGGACAAAATTAGTGGCGTTATTGTTCCACAGGTATCCCTAATCCTGTTTCGCATATCTTCCACTGTTGTTGGTGGAATAACATACACCTTATTTTTAATATAACCCCGTAGGAAGAAATCTAATGGGGTGATGTCGCAAGACCTTGGTGGCCACTCAATGAAACCCCCACGTCCAATCCATTTTTGCGGATATCGTTGGTCCAAAAACGCACGAACTTCACGATGGTAATGCGGAGGCGCACTATCGTGCTGGAACCACATACTGTCAAGCTCATCCCTATCGAGACCTTGAAGCAGTTGGGGTAGTTCTTCTTGTAGAAAGTTCAGGTAACTATGGCCATTTAGTGGTTCATTAAAAAAGTGGAGTCCAATAATTCGAATATGATGAATACCACACCAAACATTTAATGACCAGTGGTTTTGATGTTGCACCTCTCTAATCCAAAATGGGTTTTCTGTGGCATAATAATGCATGTTGCGTCTATTTACGGCACCATTACTTCTAAAAGTAGCTTCATCACTAAACATTACCTTGCATAATAAATTTGGATTTAATTGAATCTCCGCATTTATTGTACGACAAAAGTTTACACGACTTTCAAAATCCTGTCCATGCAATTCTTGGTGTAATTCCATGTGATATGGATGATACCTATATTTCTTGGTAGTACGATTAGCGGTGAATTAGTGGTTTGTTGACCACTTTACGTTTTGGATAATCAACAGTACCAGAAGAATCAAATCTTTGCATTAAGTTTTGAAAAGTATGGGTATTAGGCTGGCGTCGATCAGGATAGTTCATTTTGTAAATTCTTTGAGCAAGAAGGCACTTTTTTTGAGCCTCTCCTATTGTATAAATCATATCTATTAATTCATTCTTTGGAAAATTCATTTTACAATATAAGATGAATGCAAAAAAACCAAACTACACTACATAAAAACCAAAAGAAGCGATTGCGGTTATAAATTTGACACAAATGTTCTTTTACATTGTTTTTGCCATGGCTACTATGATAATGAAGACTATTTCTGTTAAAAAGTATGGAAAATAAGAAAAACTGAAATATCTCAAAAACTATTATAAATAGGTATAGGATATATTGAACAAAACTTTTAGGGTTTTTATTACTCTATTAAATAACATGAAAATATGCAGGGTGTACCATTTAAAAAAAAAAGATATTTATTCATTTAAACTTGTTCAAATTTGAGCCGATGTAATCAACACCTTGTAGCTTTTATTGCAAATATTAGGTAAAAATTATGTTAACTTGTCCTTGGCCTTGCTAAATTCCAAATTTGAATATATTTGTCACAAAATTGAAAACGTTATTTAGGATTGAATTGATGCTTGAAAATGTGACTTTTTTCTTTAAACTTAATTATCTCAGAAACTATAAAGTTTTGTTATAGTAAACCCTTAATAAAAAAGATTTAAAATAATAAGCTAAATCGAAAATACGATTCGAATATAGGGTGTTCTATTTAAAAAAATACAACTTTATGCTGTCCTAGTTTTTTGGCTCACCCTGTAGAGTCCTAAATATTTTTAAAATCTGCGTAAAAATAAACTGTATCAAACAATAAATATAGTTTCTTTGTTAATTTCACCGAAAAGGCACAAACCTACTTCATCCAATCGTTGACTCACCCTGTAAAAATAGTTTGTAGCCGGTAATGTGCATACTCCGTCTCGTATGACACCCAGAGGGAAGCCTATTCACAGGCATCCTACTCGGCCGAGGGAGTTTAGTTCGCTTACTGCATTAGTATAACCGAAATATAACCGAAATAAGCTCGTCATACGAGTTTTCTGCATTTTATTAGATTGAATATAGAAAGCTTATTATTATTTAATAACTTGATTGTCGTAAAATAGTAAAGTATTAATTCTGTAAGTAGTTCTACTAACGATGATAGTTCGAAAGTTGTCGCGTTCCGTGCAATGATCGAATGCAGATCGTTTCGAGGTAGTAGGCATATCGATGTTAATTGCTTTTCCTGATAAATAATGAAATTTATGGAATTTTGTTAACCAATGGCATTGCAATAACGCTGTATTATTCTTGTCGTTCTGTAAGTATACGTTGAATTTTATTATTTTTTATAAAAATTAAACAAACATCACTCATAAGCTTATTTGCAAAATACACAGACAAAAGGATTAATTTAATGAAATGGCGAGACTGCCACTAAATTAGTTTCGTCGTTGCTTTGTTTCAAATATTTCTACTATTTACGCGCGCTTTTTAGCAGACTATGTTATGCTTATTGTTTCAACCTGCGTCGATTAATACTGTAGCAGAATGTAATGTACAGTCGTTTGTTTATTTTGAGGGTAGTTAACGTTGTATTTATCCAGATTTATTGTTTGACGTTACATATGGGGTACATTAGACCCAATTTTATTTGGCATTATTCTAGAAAATGATCTTTTTATCCAGGAGAAAATTAAGATTCTGATTCTTCCGGCAGATGAATTGACACTGGAATGTGACAATTGTTCCGTATGCAAAACGAAATAATGTAGATGCAATCACTGAGGTATAACCTGCTGCAAATTTTGTTCGCGCATAAAAAAATATGCCAAAATAAATACAATTTCGAATAAATGTGGATTTTACTATATGTAATGCTTCTTACATAATTATTTATCATGAAAACCGATTAGCATCGACGTGCATACAATCTTTAAACGACCTACATTCGATCGTTGCATAGAATACGATAATGGTTAAAATCTTATCATTTTTAGAATTGCTTATAGATTTAATATTTTTGTATTCTATGACAATCGAATTACCAAGCAAAAACAAATTCCTAAGTACTCTCTAATGCAATGCGGAAAACTTGTATGACGAGCTTATTTCGGATATATTTCGGCTATGCGTAAATGATATTAATTAAGAGCGCTAGGCCGCATACGAAGCTTGCAAGTAGGCATTCCTCTGCGCGCCATATATGACAGCGCCAGCAATAAGCGGCCAAAAGCTATTTGTTTATAGCCGAATAAACAATTAGAGCCTGACTTTTTTATATGTTACAGAGACAACGTTTTATGACTGTTTAAGTTTAGTTATCTCTAAAATTGAGCGTTGTACGTAAAAGTTTGTTACGATCTTTTTGCTTAAAGTCACTCATATAATGCAATTCAATAGTTAGTTTCGCGACACTATCTTCCCTAAATTGTTTAACACTCGACTACAGTACATGTACAAACAAGTAAACTATGCCACCTATGATTTGCCAATGATATAGTTTTAATATCGGACTGTATAAGATACGTTCTGACTATAATAGATAGACCCAAAAAACTGCCCCAGAACAAATGGGTCTAAAGATAAATATATCAAAAATCAAAGTCATGAAAAATTTAATAATTGGTGGAGGAATCTATCTTGACGAAAATCAAGTCGAAGAGACCACGTCCTAGAAATATTTGAGTCATGAAATTCGCATTGGTTGAGACAACCAGATCTGGAAACTTACCAGAAGAATAGGTTTAACATGGAAAGTCTTTAATAGGTTAAATTATATCTTCAAGACAGATCTACTAATATGTCAAAAAAGGAAGGTCTTTGACAAGTGTATATTTCCCATTCTAAGTTATGATTCACAAACTCTAACTTTAACGAAAAATGTCCTTAGCAGCATAAAGCTGACGCAGCGTTCAATGGAAAGGGTAACGTTTGAACTGCCCCTGAGAGATAAAGTTTCAAACACAAAAATACAGCGAAGAACAAAGTTAGCAGATGCTGAAGAAAGAATAGCTATCCTCGAATGGAATTGAGCTGGTGACATCTCGACAGCAACAGATGATACATAGACTAGAAAGATAATTGAATGAAGACCACGACAGGATGCATTTAAGAGCAAAGCACGCCCTCCAACAAGGTGGTATGACGATTTAAAAATAATCCACACCATCTGGATACTGGCAGCGTAAGATAGAAGGTTGTGGAGGCAATGAAAGGAAGCCAAGGGCGGATCCAGAAAAAAAAAATTTTTTTGGGGGGGCACA
The DNA here is from genome assembly GCA_034092305.1 of Diaprepes abbreviatus. Taxonomy (NCBI): domain Eukaryota; kingdom Metazoa; phylum Arthropoda; class Insecta; order Coleoptera; family Curculionidae; genus Diaprepes; species Diaprepes abbreviatus. Next base: position 4,300,042 of record JASJET010000106.1, read on the forward strand.
AGCAAAAAACCCAAGCTCTCAACCCAAGACCATATATCCCACGCGTGGTGAGCTCGACATTCATTAAATAGCAAACAAGCGAGTTTTTTCTTTCTACAAATTTCTAAGCTAAAACCCAAGCTCCTGAAAAATGATTTTTTTTTTGAGATTCACTGAATGAATTTTAAAATTTTCCATTCTTTTATAGCATATTGAGATAAATTTTTTTTTGGGGGGAAGCATTGCCCTGATTGCCTCTGAATGGATCCGCGCTTGTGGAAGCTTATGTTCAGCAGTGGACTTTGGAAGCTGGTTGATAATAATAATGATATTTTTAAAATTTTTAAAAATTATTTATTAATAACACTCTTATGACCCCTCTGACACAATTCTACCCGAAAAATTCTTATTTAGGGGCTCAAAATACAAAAAGAACTTAGATATGTCCATATATATTAATGGGGCGACTGAGACCCCCTTGGCCTCTTCAGTATATTGGGCAAACTATTTAAAATTCTGATTTTCGACTATTATTAGTAGTCATGGAGAAGCTATAGTGTGTTTTATGCTATACTGTATTACTTAGTGCTGAACCAATGAGACCCACACTTAGAGGCAAACATTCTCAATATATGTGAGCTTTTTTAAACTACATGGGGCTGCTTTAAAATGAAATAAGTTGGGTTTAACTGGGACGGTTGAACAACAAAACCAAGTCGAAAAATATAAAAAAAAACACACAGTTTTAGAAACCTTGATCAAACCCTCTTCATTAAAGTCCGCTAAGCTAATTTTTGGAAAAGCGGGTGAGTTAGAACGCGTAATATATCCTTATCCAACCATACAGTTCAGAGACATATATCGACTGAGGTTTTCTGTTTTGTAGAACATTAAAAAATACTACGAAAGGTGAAAACATCATGGAGATGATAAGTTCATTTTTTAAAGACGCCATTCTTGCATTGAAGTCACGCTTTCAGTATAAAGTTATAGAGCTTGCACCCCAAGCACTGCATTATTTACCGATTCGCCCTTGCTCCCAAGAATCTTCCAAAGTCTTTGCAAAAGGAGTTTGACTATTTGCAGACAATTGTCTATTATATAAGATATTTTGTTCTCAACACTTGTCTGTTGAAAAAGTTATCCAAAAATATAAACTTTGATCACGAAGCTTTTTTTCTACACAGCTGTTCGTTCGTTGTCAAAAGGAAATGTTGACCAAATCTTTGAATTAAAAATAGAAATAAAGAAAAACATGAGTTTATGACACACTTTAACGATGAGACCTTGATCTGAACTTACTTATGTGATATCTTAGATCAACTAAACAAGTTAAATTTAAAGCTGTAGGTCAAAGAAACGCACGTTCTGAACAGTATTAAAGCTGGAAGACTGACATGGTAAAATTAACTTTGGATACTTTACTATGTTTGAACACCTTTGCACCGAAATTGAAGAACTCGAAACGTCAATTGTAGAAAATCTAAGGAAGGAAATTAATATCCACCTTCAAGCCCTTGAATCTGAAATTTAACGTTATTTTGTGAAGTTCTCTAAACATGAATCTGTATTGGTACGAAACCCATGTCACATACTTTGGATGTTGCTGACATTCCCGATGAAATACAGGATGAAATATTGGAGCCGCTAAATGACTCCTCACAATTTTGGTCTGTAAGGTGTGATTCTTATCTTAAATTTTCTCTGCATAATTTTTAAAAATTTCCATATCATCATTCTAGAAATTATGGAAATATATGTAAATGACTGTCATACTATGTCAAATTATAAATATTAAGTAGACGTAGGTTTACTCACCCGTAACCAATAATGTTGTTGTTGATTGTACCTACCTGAAAAAAAAAACATTATATGAGAATTAAATTTTTTCATATTTCACAACCAAAATTATACATTTAAAAATTTTGTATAGCTAAAAAGCGAGAAATGATATACGAATTTAAATTATGAAACATATTTCATACAATACCATATTTTTAGGCTTTCATTCGACAAGCGACATTATATTAAATTCACTTTAAAATTTAAAATGATATGTTTTATTTAATATTGAAACTCAAACAGCCAGATAACAGACAACTGAACTAAATTTTTTCAGTTTAGTTTTTATAGAATATTTAATACTGTCGCCCACTTTAAATATTTTACGCGCTATATATATATATATATATATATATATATATATATATATATATATATATATATATATACTGTTTGTGTTTCCTTTTTGATGGTTATCGTTTCCTTTATTATTAATTTATGATAATTTTTGTTTCTATTGAATATTTTCGTATCTTCAAAGTTAAAACAGTGCTTTTCATTATTTTCATGTTTTGTCATAGCCGTAGTAGCATTTTTGGTATATTTATGTCCATTTAGTCGATTTTTTTGATAATTGGCTTGCTATTCCTATATATTTTTTTGGGCAGTTTGCACATGGAATTGAATATACAAAATTGGAAGTTTCCATAGTTGATGTTTTGCTTTTCACTTTAGTAAAGATTGAGTTTAGTTGATTGTAACTTTTGTGGCATGCAACAATATTGTGTTTTTTTAAAACGTATTTTAATTTTTCTGAAAGATCTATTGTATAAGGCGATGATACGGATTCTTTTTCTGTTTCTTGGTGTGAATCATCTTTGTTTATGGTTCTTAGGTTGTTGTAGTGTTCGTATGTTCTTTTTTTAAATAATTTCTTCGATATCTTTGATAATAAAAATTGTTTTGTATAAGTGTTTATTTAACCTTTCTTAGAGTCGAGGGTCTGAAGGTAGAGAACTTTAGTAAAATGGATCTGGCAACCAAGCTCACGATTACACTTCTTCTTTGGTTTTCTGAATGGTTTGAAAAGTTGTTCAGATATCTTCACAACCAAGTTGATTTGGTATACCACACCGTTCGAATTTTATCATTTTTAAGTTTTAGAGCCACATTTAGGAAGTTTATTTGTCTGTTTACTTCAGATTCTGATATAGATTTAATCATAAAATTATTTAATAACGTAATTGACAAAATTGTCCTAAGGAATCGCCTTTAAACAATCGTCAACGAAACGTTTAAAGAAAATCAAGTCTAAATTTAGATTTTGAACGACTCTTACCTCCAAATATTCCACGACTAGCTGAGCGATCGAAGATAAAATAGGTGAACCCATTAACTTGTCTGTAAAAGTTATTGTCATACTGAAAGTAGTTCGTTGATAATGTCAAACTTACAGCTTCTATAAAACTATTCTTGGGTAATGTTGTGTAGTTTTTTAGCTCTTTCCATTTTTCATATAATATAATTTTAACCAGATCGCGTGAAATATTTGTGTACAATGATACTACATCCAGGGAGACAACTTTGTCATTTTGTGAGATACTTACGGTATCTATGAGTTTTTTGAAACAATGGAATCTTTAATATAAAATTATTTTTTTCTATAATGTTTGAGATACAGCCTGAAAGATATTTTGACAATTTATAACAAGATTATTGTATGCAGGAAAGAATAGGTCTTACTGAAATGTTTGAATTGTGTAATTTAGGTAGTCCGTATATTTTTGGAGAAATAGTATTAAGTATTGGGAGAGTTTTCGCCTCGGCGTCATTAATTTCTTTTTTTGTTAGTAATTTCTTGACGAATTCATTATTTTTCTTTTGGTTTATGTTTGTGGAATTTTCTGGTATGTTGTTTTGTCATTCAACAGTTCATTCATTTGGTTTTCATAATCAGAATTATTCAACACTACTGTTTTATTGCTCTTGCCTGGATTTAAAACAATTATGTGGGGGTTTTGTTTTAAAAATTTACTTGTGCGAGCTATTTTTGTTTTGATTTTGTTTTGTAAGTCGTTGGTTTTAATTTTTCTGTCTGATATTTATTTTATGGTTGGTGATAACCTTTGTCACTTCTGCTCCAATTGTATCTTTATTGTCTTATGGTCTGTCCTTTATTGCCAACTTAGCGGCAGCTATATATTCGGTGACCGGTAAATCTTTGTCGTTTGTGAAGTTTAGCGAAAAATTTGGCCCAAGAAACAGCACTTGTAAGGGTAAAGAAGTGTCAAAAGTCTTATTAATCCAATTTGATGTAATATTCAATTTTGTGTTTAACAGTGACCGTTCTTTATAATCTACTTATTTTATTTTGATGTTTTTGTTTATTTTTTTATGCAATCTTTCATATTTGTTGTTTTCTAGTTTTAAAAAATTATTTACTAAAACTGTTGGTAAAGATTGTTTAATTAAGTCGGTCTGCTTTCCAAAATTAATATTTAGATTGTTTATGTTCTTGGTAGCTTGCGTAATCGACAGTCATAACAAACTTGATTTAGTTTTTTAATAATGTTATTAATTTTTTTCTCAAGGTACGTACATTTAAAATTTATGTTTCACTTTCAAGTTTAAAAAATAGGATAGGTGTTCAGATCTTTGCATTTAAATAGGAAAATAAGGCGATTCTTCTGCATGGCCAATTAACTTCCATAATTCCATTCTATCTCTAAAAAAAATGTCATGATCTCGATCAGTATAGCAGCTTCCACCCTGACCATGTATTTAATTATAATAATTAATGACAATTCCTCATGACATGAAATATGATGAGATATGCTATTTAGAAATTTCTTGAAAAAAGCAGTTTTTGTATCTTCGAGATGTTTGGCAATTGTCTACTATAAACTGATTTGATTTTTTTAACACAATCAAGTGAATTTTTTAACAACTGCCTCTTCGTTTTGAAAACCTCTTAAGTTTATAATATTTTTATATTTTTTAAGTTTGATTTAAAAAAAGTTGTATAATAAGCAGAGCAACATACATTTTTGTAGTACTCTTCAGTTAAAATAAAATATTTAGTTAAAGGAATCAAAGAAGGTAATTTCCTGCAAACAAAACCTAACATTAAAATATTTTAAATGTATTTCCTGACATGGAAATAAATTTAAGTCCTTCCAGGTCTTATTAGGTATTCCGCACATAAAATTACTTTATTATACATAAAATTTACTTCTTACAAACGCTCTAGCTGTTTTACAGGTCTTATATTGGTGATAGTATTGTTAAGAAATTTTGTAACGTTTTATAGGGTCATCAAAAAAGTTCAGTCAATTAAATAACTCTTTATTAAATAACAATATTTATTGAGCCTAAATAATACACAAGGTGTTGTGTAAATAGCTTTGCAATTCTTGCCTGGAAAAGAGTAGAAAATGTTAAAAAATTAAATTCCAGATATAATATTTTAGCTAATGAGAGAAGGTTGCTTAAACGATATTAAATTAAATGTCACCTGAAACAAAAGATTCTAGTCCGTCTAGAAATAAATTAGACAGTCTTTTCATCAAATATATTTAGAGAACAAATCAAAATTGCATTATTTTGTCCCCCAGGAAAAATTTATTCTATTTTTTCAACAAAGAAAATTTTGAAAGAAATGTAAACAACACAAACAGCATCCGTATGTCAAAATGTACTAAGTATGCATTCTGTTGAAAATATCAAACTTTAAAATGAATATGTCAGATAATACTTAGCAACGCCAGCATTACCAGTTCTCGAAATATATACAGTCATCCTCCTAATTCTTGAGAAAAGCGAGATTGGACAGCATTTTCATTTATTTCTGTCACAAGTCAATATCAATTTATTCTTGAATTTTATTGAAAATTTAAAACCCTAAAATTAAAAAAATTAAAGCTGAAATATCCATCTTTTTACATTTCTTACGTCGGTAAGTTATTAACCTTTTACTCTCGAATCTAACGTAAAATTATTAGGTAAAAGATCCCTTTGTACCATTAAAAAATAAAATAAATTTCATTTTTACTTTGTATTTGACTTATTAGCCCTTTTTCAATTTTTCTTAGTATATATTCCTTTTAAAATAAATTAAAATAAAGTACAAACGAATTGTATTTTTTTTTTTTTGGAAATATGGTAAGTTTGAAATGTAAAAAGATCTTTACACATGAGAAATTTTTGTTCCTGATTTCCTTAAAAGATCACTTGGGACAGATAATTCTGAAAGTGAAAGAACCTACCCTGCCCTATAAAAGACAATGAAAGATTGGAGGAATTTAAATAGACGGGTTGAGCCACAGGTGTCCAAAATAATTAAAACGCAGTTTTTTTGAATCTAGAAGCTAAAGTAAAAATTTTGCCCCAAACTATTTTTGTTCGAGTGTCAAAGTCATAATTTTTAAAATTTTTTTTTAAATATTTACAAGTGTGTGGGAAATCTTCCGATTATGAAAAAAAAACATATGAAATGAACACTACAAGTTTTTTCTTATAGTATTTTTAAGAGTACAAATGAGAGAGTGGATACTACATTTTTAACTCTATAACTGCATTAACTTGAGTGAACTGTGGAAACCCGATGGTGTATGTTTTAGTTGCATTAAATGACACGAAAGGTTTGAGTTTTTTAATTGAAGTAATATCTTTCTGAAAAAAATATCGTGATCCAATTTAGAAGAATTGAAAGCGGAGAATTATTCTTATTTATTGTTTTGTGTATTGTAGATTTTCCATTATATTGGTTTATTTAAATATATTGAAGTAGATTTGATTTAGATTATCAATGTTTGTTTTATCGTTTACGGCATTCGGATGTTTTTTATTTCGTAAAATTCTCGTTTTCCTTTGTTGGTTTCAGTTTTCAAGATTTTTGTATTTTAATAATCGTTCAATCTAATCAAATTTACTTCAGCATATTAAAATAATTTTTTTTATTTACTTCAACATATTAAAATAAACCAATATAATGGAAATTCTAAAATATACAAAATATTAAATAAGAATGATTTTCCACTTTTAATTCTTCTAAATTAGATCACGATATTTTTTTCAGAGACATGTTAGTTTAATTAAAAAGCCCTAGACCTTTTATGTCACTTAAAGGACGTAAAACATACACTATCTGGTTTCCACATTTCAGTCAAGTCAATGCAGTTATAGGGTTAAAAATGTAGTGTCCAGTTGGATTTTAAAAAATACTTTTTAAAAGTTAATATATAAATATATAGAGGGTGTGATTATAACTCTTGTGTTATAATTAATCTGCACTTGAAAAAAAAAATCTCTGTTCTTAATAGTAGGTTTTTAACCTGTTATTCCACATATAATAACATTAAAAATGTACATTTTTGTAGAATTCTCCGATACACTCAGTTGAAAAAGATTCGAAAGAATCGGAACGTCTTGACGTAATAATAAATATATATATATATATATATATATATATATATATATATATATATATATATATATATATAAGTATGATTACTTTATATTTGTAATTTTAGCATAACAATGAACCCTATTCCAAAGAAAATAACCAACTAAAACATATTTAAAGGTATTAAAAAGTACGGAGCACTCCAAAATATGGAAAAATCCGTTGGGCAACGCGTTTCGTGTACTCGATTTTACATATTTCTGTTTTAATTCACCGTCGCGCCACCATATGACGGTTCTTTTACAAACTTTGTTAATCTGTGTGGTTCTTGTATTATCAAGTGGACCATCGAGATGTCGCCTTTGTCGTCGTATTTGCTGTGTTTTGATTATAAATTCAGCTTTATACGATGCAAAGGCGAGATGATGGTTTGTACCGACTGCGGTGGCCTGACGAGTCCCATATTAGGACGAAACAGCGCTATCGCCATCTGTCGGACCCGGAGTTTTTCCATATTTTGGAGTGCTCCGTACTTTTTAATACGAGAATCATGTAGATTGATAAATTTTCACGTCCGCTTCGCCAATATTTTATTCTATTTTATTTTAAATTACACGGACAAAAACTTATCTACATATTTATTTACTTGTTTCGCTTTTAAACACGCTAAACGATGCTCTCATGGTGGGATCGTTTGGTGCGGCACGTGGCTTTGGCTGCTTAAATAGCGGTAGGCTTGCTTGCCAGTACCGAAAAATGCGACCCCTATCCGTTGGGCAACTCGTTTCGTGTACTCGATTTTACATATTTCTGTTTTAATTCACCGTCGCGCCACCATATGACGGTTCTTTTACAAACTTTGTTAATCTGTGTGGTTCTTGTATTATCAAGTGGACCATCTAGATGTCGCCTTTGTCGTCTTATTTGCTGTGTTTTGATTATAAATTCAGCTTTATACGATGCAAAGGCGAGATGATGGTTTGTACCGACTGCGGTGGCCTGACGAGTCCCATATTAGGACGAAACAGCGCTGTCGCCATCTGTCGGACCCGGAGTTTTTCCATATTTTGGGAGTGCTCCGTGCTTTTTAATACGAGAATCATGTAGATTAACAAATTTTCACGTCCGCTTCGCCAATATTTTATTTTATTATATATATATATATATTTATATATATATATATATATATATATATATATATATAAAACATGTCCACAATATTTTAGAGGAAATATGGGAAATTTTAAAGAAACATACATCTCTATCAAAAAATAATTTTATGGATGTTGTTGACCTCGTTCTAAATACAAATTACTTTCAGTACGAAAACACCTTTTACAAACAACTCGATGGATGTGCTATAGGATCACCAATTTCATCTACCATTGCTCAGTTAGTAAAGGAATATTTAGAGGACAAAGTTTTAGAAAAATTAATTCCAATATATATATATATATATATATATATATATATATATATATATATATATATATATATATACATATATATATATATATATATATATATATATATATATATATATATATATATATTTATATATATATATATATATATATATATATATATATATATATATATATTGAAGTTGATTTGGTATGTTTGTATAAAAAGATATAACATGTCCACATTATTTTAGCGAAAAAATGGGAAATTTTAAAGAAACATACATCTCTATCAAAAAATAATTTTATGGATGCTGTTGACCTCGTTCTAAACACAAATTACTTTCAGTACGAAAACACCTTTTACAAACAACTCGATGAATGTGCTATAAGTTCACCAATTCCATCTACCATTGCTCAGTTAGTAAAGGAATATTTAGAGGAAAAAGTTTTAGAAAAATTAAATTTTAATATAATATTTTTCAAACGTTTGGTCGATGATTGTATAGCAGCCGTGCCACAAAATAAAATAACTGAAATTCTCCAAGAGTTTAACAATTTCAACGAAAAATTACAATTCACGTCCGAGACAGAAAATAATAATAAAATAAATTTTCTAGATATGACACTTATACGCAGGAAAAAACAAAATTTTAACTGAATGGTACACCAAACCAACTTGGTCAGGTAGATATCTAAACTGTTTCTTTAGTCATTCAAAAACTCAAAAAAAAAATAGTGTTATAATCGGTCTGTCTGATCGTGCTATCTCTCTAACGGCTCCAGAATTCCGATCAAGAATTCTGCAAAAAGTAAAAATAACAAGAAACATAGAACATAAACAGCAAAACTGTCAGAAAAAATAAAATACATTTTAAAAAAGCATGATATTATCGTATGCCACAGGTCACATAATAAATTACATACACGGTTCACAAATTTAAAAAGTAAAACTCCTCTCATGAATAAATCAAATGTAGTATATTCGATCCCTTGCACAAATTGTCCAAAAATATATAGACATGACGAGCCAATTGCTACAAAACAGATTAAATGGCGATAAATATACGAAAAATGCCTCAACACCGTTAAACAAACACACACAGGACTAAAAACACACTTTTGATTATAACAGTACCATAATAAAAAACAAAGATATAAATTACCAAAAATTGCAGATAAAGGGAATAATTGAAATTAAAAAAGATAAAAACACTGTTAACGACAGAACAGGTATGGGAAATTTGAGCCACATTTCCTAACAGCCTAATTTAAACAAATATTTTAAGTATTCGATCCTGTTAATAAGAATCAAAAATTTAATATCCTCTTAAACATAAAATGAAATGTATACGTTTTCTGTTTTTTTTTGTGCATTGTAAAATATAAAAAATATATAAAAAGTCAAACACTCTCGCATCCCATGTTTCTCCAATAGACATTGTAAAAATTAAATTTCATTATTAATAAAGTAACAACATATCAAGGTGTGTACCGGTAAAATTAAATATTTAAAAAAAATTTAAATACTGTTTTAAAGCGTTTTGTTTGTTTTTAAAATTGTAAATATGTGTCTTGTGTGAATGTTTTAATTATATAAAAATATTTTTAAGAAGGAAAATAAACCAAAAATTTTGAAAATGCCTTACATAAATGGCGAATCGTCAACTATTTGCATTTTTTGTTAAATAAAGGACCTACACCCAAGAAAAGACAAATTCAAGAAAAAAAAAAGATGTAATCTATGGTTCAAGAATTAAGAAATATATATATATATATATATATATATATATATATATATATATATATATATATATATATATATATATATATGAAGTAAAATGCTAACGGTAAATGTAAACTTCGTTCCAACTATATCCTTTCCGTGTTAGAGGTTGCACAGTTGGAACAAATTGCTAAGGAATACAATTTATCCTATTCCACCACCATCGAGATGATAGCCTACCTGTACCACCATATCGAGAAGAAAGTCAAAACTTACCCTCCCCGCCACAGTGATACGGCAGAGGTACCTATTTCGTCTCTACTAGACTCGTCAGGGTACCGACATGCACCTGGCTGTGCAAAAGACAAATCGGTATGGTGGTACAGGTAGGCCATCATCTCGATGGTGGTGGAATAGGATAAATTGTGTTCCTTAGCAATTTGTTCCAACTGTGCAACCTCTAACACGGAAAGGATATGGTTGGAACGAAGTTTGCATTTACTGTTCGCATTTTGCTTCATTCGTATACGGAGCTGCATATAGTTGTACGTTTGCTGAATGTGATTTCAGCACTACAACGGCATAATGTCGATGTATCCACTACTATTGCATCTCACACGGAGGAATCCGTGAAAACCGCATATATATATATATATATATATATATATATATATATATATATATATATATATATATATATATATATATATATATTTATTTATTTATTTATTTATTTAAGACGGACATTCCGTGCATGTGTGTTGCCACATTCATGATCGTCACAATAAGAGCGCAAGTACATGTTCGTTGGCCTCACCTTGCTATTTTAAATGCGATCAGCTGATTGAGACCAAACATGACAATAATGCGTTTTTTAGTCCATGCCCTGTTAATAGAACTGCAAAATTTTAAATCATTTATAGTTGCATAGGATGTTTATTCTGCTGCTTCATCATTTCGGTGACCGATATTAAATGAGTCACTGACAGATATGATGAACTTTAAGTATAGAATATAATTTACAAAGAATAAACAGCTTGTTAATGTTTAAACGGCGTTAAAGAAAAAAAGGCAACTTTTAAATGTAGTAAAAAACTGTAAACTTCTTCATCTTTTTATCAGATTTTTTACTGTGTCCGACTTTCTTAAAAGTTAATTTCAACTGAACAAAAAACAGCTGAAAATTTAATGCCCCAAACCTATTTCCTTTATGTAAACATGTAATAAGTAAAATAAATACATTGAGAAAACACGGGAAATGTTAAACTTTTAAAGCAGTAGTAAAAATACCGGGAAAATCTCAGAAAATGTGGAAAAGTTATAAACGGGAAAACATATTTCATTTATAAGATGTGGTATATGTATTCTTTGATAAAACGCAACGTATAAAATTGAAAACAAACACGAAAAGTGTATTTTCGATATTTTCTTATCTTTTTTCGGGATAGCATTATATTTAGATAGTCTGTAAAAAACACAGAACATTGATAATTTTTAAATAACAAAATACCATTTCCAAACCTATATTGTATTTGATCGTTTCGTTTTCTTTTAAATATCCAAATGGTGTATGCGTGGTACTCGAAAGAAACGAAAATTGACAGGGGAAGTAAGACATACTACGTTTCGAGTATTTTATGGCTTTCTCGTTGAAACTACAATAAAACGAGCAAATTTCATAGAATACCACCACTCATTATTTAAAAAATAAATTATACCGAGTAGCCACGTGTTATAGGAGGGGATCCCAGTAGGTTTTCACAGCCGACGAGGAAACATGGCTGCGCCAGAGCTCTTTATGTGTATTTTGAACACCTGATTACGAATATAAGGGGTAGTTCCTAAAAAAAAATAAGATAATTTGGTATAAAAAAAGAAAATTGTCAAGAAAAATTACTCTGAACCTTAAAAATATAAAATTTTTTTTACTATCTTAATTAAATGTCCAAACTGGGTCATCATCTTATAACAGCCAAGTCGATAAACAATTTTTTTTTTGGCATTGTCAGTGACATTTGCGATGAAGTTTCATACTTTTTGGTGTATTCGAACTTTTAGGGCTTCTACATTGTCAGGCTGGGTCACGTATACTTAATTTTTAACTATCCCTACAAGAAATAATTAAGTAGGGTCAAATCTGGTGATCTGGCTGGCCACTCGATTGACCCTCTTCTGTCTATCCAACGATTCGGAAAAACCTCATCCAAATAGGCACCGATAAAGGGCCGCCAAGTAAGGCGATGCTCAATCTTGTTGGAAAAAAAGTTACGCTGGAACATATCGGGTTATTCTGGGTCTGGATACAAAGCTAAATGAGTGAATGAATGGACAAAACGTGGTGATATTTGATCATCGATGCCTAGGCCACATTGGGCTCTAAGGCCGATCAACTTTGCGAATCCAAGCAGCGTCGTTAATTAAACTTGCCTAACTGCTTCCGGTAATAAAATTGTACCTCCGAAATATTTCTGTCTCAGTCCGTTAAGTGCTGAACACTCTCTCACGATATGGTCAACAATTTCATCTTCCTTCAGACACCATCTGCACGTCGGGTCGTATGCGATACCGATTATATGAAGATGGTCTGTTAGGTGGTAATGTCCTGTCAATAATCCCACCACAATTTGCAGCTCTCTCCTTCCCAAGGAGAGAAGCTCCCTAGTAAGCCGTGTACTAGGTTCAGTTATACCGGGTGTCAACGAATCTATTAGACAAGTCATAATTTCTAGAGTATTATGTGTATCAAAATGAGAATTGGTACAAGTAAATGTTATGTGAAGAGGAGAGTTTTCGCATATTTTCCACTTTCCGGTCACTTCCGATTTCACCGGAAATGGCCCGGGTTTTGAATTCTTAAATAGAACACCCTGTATATTTTAACATCTTCGGATTTCTGAGACAATTCTAGATCAGAATGTGACATTTTAAAAACTTTTTACGTCTACTTCATTTTTTTAGAGCCAGTTTTAAAATTGCATCTAGGTGGCCATGATCGGACACAAACTAATCTAACGGCCTTAGGTGATGTCAAAAAAATACAATCGCCAAGTTTTAGTGACTAGTATGAAAGACAGGAATTGGATTAAAAATTTAACAAAATTAACAAAAAACTAACAAAATAAACTAATAACTTAGACGACGCACTTAAAATATTTGAAAGTACAGTAGCTGAATTTGTTAAAAAGTTTAGTGTAGTAAATGTTCAAAGTGCATTCCTTCTTTTTCACGACACATTTCAGCTCGTTCAATTGTTTCTCTCAACACGTTTTGTAGCATTTGTGGCGTTATACTTCTAAATGCCCGTAAAATTATTTCTTCTAATATTTCAAGAATAGCTGGGGCTGCTCCATAGTAAACCCTTTCTTTAACATATCCCCGGACAAAGAAATCAAGCACAGTAAGATCCGGTGAGCGGGCTGGCCACCGTACCGGATCATTGGTTGCAATAATTCGATTATTAAAATGCTCTATTAAATAATTAAGAACTTCTCTAGTATTGTGAGGCGGTGCTCCATCTTGTTGAAAGTAAATTTGCCGTAAAACTGCTAAAGGTATATCATTGAGATGATTTTCGATTTCATTTTGAAGAAAACCTAAGTATCTAACCCCTGTTAACTGACCTTGAAACAATATTGTCCCAATTATTCTGTTTTCAACGATATCAGCCCAGACATTGACGCCAAATCTTTCTTGAAAATTGCCGTCTCTCATTTCATGTTGATTTTGTTGATCCCAGTACCGAGTATTTGCTTATTGAACATACCATTATTTGTAAATCGTGATTCGTCGGAAAATAGAATAAAATCGATAAAATTTGGGTTAACTCTATGATTTTGAAGCAGCAATCACAAAACACTACCCGTTTATCGCCATCCTCAGTATACAAATGTTGATGTAACTGATATTTAAATGCTCGATATCCATGCTTTCTCAGTATTTTTCTTGCTGATTCATAACTTACCTGCAGTTCTTGACTAATTTTTCTTAACGAAACTGTTTTATCAACCTCAACCATAGCAAGTACGTTAATCTCAGTCTCTTCATTTATGATAAACCTCTGTTCCGCCTCTTGATTTCCTATTTGCCTAAAACGAGTCTCGACATACGGAAAATACTGATGGGCTGGATGTTGCCGATTCGGATATCTATGAGCATACAACTCAGCAGCATTCCTTGAATTTCTATAACACTCTCCAAATATTAATAACATATCCAGTTTTTCACTTTGAGTATACATTATTTTAACGAAAATTTAAACTAAACTTAACGAAAATTAAGAAACTTTTACGTCTGTTCTTAGAGCGTATGTCACTGTCATTATCTACTTAAGTGAGTGCTTTGTTTTTCAAAGAAGACTTGATAAAACCAGTTGCAAATTATTATGCATCATGGTTGTCCATGGCGCACTTGTCATAAGTAAATAAATTATCCAGTATTTTGCTTAATAATATTTAATTTCTGTTCTTATGTCTAATCTAATCGCAAATAAATTAGTACCGTTAGATGAATGCTTTTTTCGAAAAGTAGTTGTCAAAAAGGGGTCGCCATTTGAAAATTAATAGTTAGAAATGAAAACGTAATTTTGTCAACTTGTCTTATTCCTGTCTTTCATACTAGTAACTAAAACTTTGCGATTGTATTTTTTTGACATCACCTAAGGCCCTTAGATTAGTTTGCGTCCGATCATGGCCACCTAGATGCAATTTTAAAAGTGGCTCTAAAAAAATGAAGTAGACGAAAAAAGTTTTTAAAATGTCACATTCTGATCTAGAATTGTCTCATAAATCCAAAAATGTTAAAATATATAGGATGTTCTATTTAAAAATTCAAAACCGGGGCCATTTCCGGTGAAACCGGAAGTGGCCGGAAAGTGGAAAATATGCGAAATCTCTCCCCTTCACATACCATTTACCTGTACCAATTCTCATTTTGATACACATAATACTCTAGAAATTATGACTTGTCTAATAGATTCGTTGACACCCGGTATGTTCGTTGGCCCACCTCACTCCAAGGATTCCTCGCCACAATTCAATAAATTTGCTTTCTAGCAACAATCTTAATTCCCTTTCACTAACAGAAATTGGGATAGGTGGAATCGGTTGAAATTCATATGATTTAGTTACGGATCCCCTCTTTGCTAGACCGTGCACTCGCTCAATCCCTCGTATGTTCGAGTGACCCGGGATTTACACGAGTTTTATTATGCAGCCGTTCCTTGCGAGACTGTTCAGTACATCTTTGCACTCATACACCAGTCGCGATGTTACGATATTGTATTTTAGTGCCATTATCGCAACCTTACTGTGTGAGAATACATTTATTACCCTATTCCTGCTTCTGTCTCTCTCGCGAAGATACCCACAATGCAGAATAGCATAAATTTCCGGTGTAAAGATCGTCGCACGTTATCTGAGAAAGTAAAACTCTCTGAGTCCCGTGCTCCTGACAAACACACCGGCGCCAGCTTTTTTTATCTTGTCAAGATCCATCTGTAAACCACCAGAATCAACTTCTCGGAAGATCTTATTCTCCCATCCTATCCTCTTTACTTGGCATAAGTATCTCAAGAGAGTGGTTGGGTTTTAAAGCGGCGTCATGTAATTTGTCAGCAGGGGGCGTGACAGACACCTAAGTAGCTGCCCGTTCCAATTCTCAAATGCCCTAGGCAAGTGAAACGATAAACAGTCTTATGGTTTCTTTCTCTGGATACAGAGTTATTGAAGCAGAATTTCTCTGGATATAAAGTTATTAGTGCAAAAATGAGGTCGTTTTGAAGAAACTCCAAATATCTCGAGAAGCCTCTTTGTCAACTATATCGCACTTTTTGCTGTTTATTGAGTTATTTTTATCGCAATACACCTGAAGACCGAGATTTTAACAGTACTGAATATTTCAATAAGAGAATTCTTTAAATTTCACGTAAAAAAGAAATGGTTCTTTTAGTCTTCTTCACTTTTTCTTTTTCGGTTTTTCACTTACGTTTACCGTTGTTATACGATTGTTTAGTTTTCGTTATGAACTGTTATTCAATATTGAAAACAAATTCTAATAATCACATTTTACTGTTTCATTTACTCTTCTTATGAATGAATGAATGAAAAAGGGGTGATGATCCTAGATCATCGATGCCTAGGTCTCCACTTGGTCCTTTACATCCCACCATATCTGCAGATTATTCGAGGCCGATCGCCTTTGCGAATCCAAGCAGCCTCGTTAGTTGAACTTGCCTAACTGCTTCCGGTAACAAAACTGTATCTCCGAAATATCACTGTCTCAGTCCGTTGAGTACTGGGCACTCTCTGAAAACATGGTCAACAGTTTCATCCTCCCCCAAACACCACTTGCAAGTCGGGTCGCCTTCGACATCGATTCTATGAAGATGGCAACTGAGGTAACAATGTCTTATCAAAAATCCTACCACAATTCGCAGCTCTTTTCTTCCTAAGGAGAGAAGTTCCTTAGTACGCCATGCGCTAGGTCTAGTTATATGTTCCTTAGCACACTTCATTCCAGGAGCTCTCCTCCACGATTCAATAAATTTGCTTTCCGATTTTAATTCCCTTTTGCCAATAGCAATTGAGACAGGTAATATTGGTTGGGGTCCACACGGTTCAGTCACCGAACCCAACTTTGCCAGACGATCTGCTTCCTCATTCCCGCGTATGCCCGAGTGACTCGGGACCCATACGAGTCGGACTGTGCAGCCTTTTCTTGTCATACTATTTAGTACATCCTAGCAATCAGACACCAGTCGCGAAGTCACGACACTGGACTTCAGTGCCAATATCGCAGCCTTACTGTCTGAGCCTATATTTATTACTCTATTTCTGTCTATGTCCCTCTCACAGAGATGGGGCAAACTGTAGAATAGCATAAATTTCCGCTGTGAAAATTGTCACACATTATCCGAGAGCGTAGTACTTTCTGACTCCTGTGCCGAATACTCCGGCTCCAGCTCTTTCATCTTGTCAAGATCCATCAGTATACCACCAGGATCCCAGACACATGAGTCACCGCCCGTTCTAATTCCAAGATGTCCCAGGCAACTGAGATGATAATGTCTTTCGTTCTCTATGTATAAGTGAAGCGGGGGCAGGTTCGCCAGGGCTTCCAAAGCCCTGGTGGGAGCAGTTTTCATTGCACTCAATATTCCCACAAAAGTCATTCTCTGAACTTTGTCAAGTTGAAGAATGTGTTTTTTCGCTTTGTTGTGCTACGCCACCATACAATAGCGGCCTTACGTTATCATGGAGTGGATCACCAAAGTGTATATCCAAAATAGCACTTTAGGTGTCAGTCCCCATGTACACCCAAAGGCTCGTTTACAAGCCCAGAAAGCACATATAGCTTTCTTGGTTCGAGCCTCAATATGATCATTCTAGCTCAGTCGTGAGGTATTTAACTGTTCCATTATGTTGAAGAGACTATAAAGGAGACAACCCCATTAAGCAATATTTAACCGCATAAAAAGTAATTCAATAAATTTCGGAACATTGTTCAGGCCGCGGCGAAAAGTTTACAATAAGCCACAACAATAAATCCAGAAATGTCTTGGCAAGCGTAGAAAATAACCTTTTCAACTTTCTTTCATCAGCTTTAAAATGAAGTAGGAGTGCCACTTAAATTTAAACTCGTACACAATTTGCATTTTGGAGACGCACAACGAAAAGTCATTTTCTGTAACTGGTATTTGCAAAATTCAAAACAAAAAGTGATATAGTCTGACAAAGTTTTTATTAGCAGTGCAGGTAACAGATGTTGGTCACAAGAAAATCATAACATTATATTTCCTCGCCAACGACAGGGGAGATTCGGGTTCAGCGTCTCTTGCTCTATTATTAAATCTATAACCAGATATTATATATATGAATAAACTTTCACCGTAGATCGGTATTTACCAATACAATACAATACAATTGTAGAAAAGTTATATCAGAGTTGGTGAAAAATACCTATTTTGAGTATTTTGGGATGCTCTTAGATAAAAATGAAAAGTCTTGGATTCCTAATTGTGTTTGTAAATCGTATGTGGAATATTTAAGATTATGGAAAAGTGGTAAAAGAAGTGCCTTTAAATTTGGAACACCGACTATTTGGCGAGAACCACAAAATCATCTCGAAGACTGTTACTTTTGTAGCGTGAACGTAAACGGTCTAAACACTAAAAATCCAGCTAAATGTACCCAAGTACAAGGTGTGTTCAGCTTCCAATGCACCATTCACCTGACTTTTCAGTGTCTAAAAATATATCTGAACCCTTAGAACAAGACAAGGAAGGACCAAGCTCATCACAAAATGATGCTGATTATGAAGGTATATTAAATGAGCCAAAATGCTTTTCCCAAAATGAGTTAGATGATCTTGTAAGAGATTTAAATATTTCTAAATAAACTTCAGAATTGTTTACATCAAGACTAAAAGAAAAAAATTTAATTTCCTCAAATACTAAAATAACTTTTTATCGTGAAAGAGATAAAGAATTACGGCGTTATTTTTCCGAAGAAAACGGTATTACCTGTTCAGATATTAAAAACTTGTTGATAAAAATGGGCTTGAAATAATACGAACCAAACGACTCGCGTTTATTTATTGACAGTTCAAAACATACCAAAAATGTATTCTATTACATAATGGAAATAAATACGCTGGGGTACCTATTGCCCACAATATACAGTTAAAGGAAGAATATTGTAACATCTCACTAGTCTTAAATAAAATACAGTACAATGACTATATGTAGCAAATTTCTGTTTATTTAAAAATGGTGAACATTCTTCTCAGTCAACAAAGTGGTTACACTAAGTTTCCCTGTTTAATACGTCTTTGGGATAGTAGAGCTAAACAAAAGCATTGGGTAAGAAAAAACTGGCCCTTGAGAAAAAATATGAAGCCTGGGAAGCAAAATATAGTCCAGAATTCACTAGTAGCACGTGACAAAATTATCCTTCCACTATTACGTATAAAACTGGGCATCATGAAATAGTTTGTTAAATTATTAGATAAAGGCGGGTATTGCTTTTCCTACATTTGCCATAGCTCACTATGAAAAAGAATAAAGCCGGTATTTTTGATGGCCCTCAAATTAGACAACTTACGAAAGATACTCAATTTAGAAATTCTATGATTGAGTTAGAACTAAGGGCTTGGACAGCTTTCGTCTCTGTGATGCAGAATTTTCTCGGAAATAAAAAATCAGAAAGTTATATTGAACTTGTAGAAGACCTTCTGTTACAATTAAAAAATTTGGGTGCAATATGAGCATAAAACTCCACTTCCTCCATAGTCACCTAGACAGGTTTCCGGAAAATTTAAGAAATATGAGCGAAGAGCAGGGAGAGCATATGCATCAGGACTTACGCGTCATGAAAGAGCGCTATCAGGGTTTCTGGGATACGAATATGATGTCTGACTATTTTTGGTCCCTGAGACGTCATTTTCTTAAGTCTACACATCAGAGAAAAGCTTTAAACCGAAGTTTTTTAGAACTCTATGATTGCCTTGATTTTTAATAAATTTTTTCTTAGTAATAATACATGTTTTTTTTTCTGTTTTATACCTACATAGCTGAAACTCAGAAATTAGAGCTAATAAAAAAATTCTACTCATATATTTGAAATTAGCATATCATATGTAGTCTCAACAACAGCTAAAATTTCTTCGGCAACAAATGTACTGTAAATTACTGTTATTCTTATAATGTATAACTTAACATAATTGAATCATTCTATTTATAATAAAATATTTTCCATAATGTCAATAAGTTTTGTCCATTGGTTATACATCTGGCAAGGTGTTGCTTAAAATATAATGGCTTCATCTAATTTACACGGCCTCCTAAAAAAATAAAAACACGTAATCTAAAAAGTATAATTTAATGACTTAAACGAAAGAAGAATTATTTATTGTTATACAGGGTGATTCAAAAATCGATCACGAAACTTAAGGGGGTGATTCTACTTGACAAAGTAAGGGTAGAGCTTCATATAATTTTTTTTCAAAATGTCATTCGTTTTCGAGTTACAAGCCGTCCAAGTTCAAGTTTTTATTTTTTGTTTTTTGAATTACTCGCTTACAGGAAAACCGATTTGACTAATATTTGAAAGATAGGCTAAGTCTTCTGCGCTTCATCATTTTAGTAACAATTCACTTTGATTGTTTGCCGCTAGAAGGCACTTTACCTACATTGAAAATTGTTTTTTTGTCATAATTTTTTAGTGTTGACAGCTACAGTAGTTTTTGGCATAATTTCTGAAAGACTGATGCCAGGCCTTTAAAAAAGGTGCTCTTTATTTACATCGCTAAACCCAACGGTTTAGACGTAAATCACCCTTAAAAATTAAGTGGTAAATTTACTTTTCTCATTTCATTACCACCAGCTACCAGGTAAATAGCTATCAAAGTATACTAGAGCTGTCAGTTTAACATCAAATAAATTCGCTTTTTAAACTATTTAATTTATAACCTTAAAATAACTAATAATGGCTAATCACCAATATTCAAATATCGAATATTGTGATATCCATTTTTGTTATGGAAAAGCAAATGGTAATGCAGAGTTGGCAAGAAGATATTATATGGAGAGTTATCCGGAAAGAAATATCCCTCATGCTCAAACATTTTCCAGTGTGCACAGGAGGCTTGCGGAATGTGGTTCCTTTAAAAGTTATAATGGAAATAGGGGAAGACCTAGAACTGCTAGAAACGTGCAACAAGAAGAAATAGTGCTTGAAATTATTGAAGATAATCCAGGTATTAGTACTAGAAAAATTGGGAATGAAGTGCGGCTCTGTCAGGCTAGTTCATGGAGGATACTAAGAGAAGAACAACCCTACCCGTTTCATTCAAAAAAGGCGCAGGCTCTTTATGACGATGATCGGCCGAGACGGTTGGAAATGTGCAATCAGATCCTAGCTAAGTATGAACACGATAATCGATTAATTGGCGTCATATTATTCACTGACGAAGCTGGTTTCACTCGTGATGGCATAACAAATCTACACAACATCCACACATATGCTTACGAGAACCCAAACAATGTGGTAGAAACGAAACATCAGCGTAGATTTTCACTAAATGTGTGGGCAGGGATAATAGGAGATTACCTTATTGGTCCTCATTTCTTTGATGGCCCATTAACTGGTGACGTATACTTAGATTTTATCCAAAATCGTCTCCCATTGTATCTGGAAGATGTGCCATTGGAAGTAAGGGCCAACATGTGGATCCTCCAAGACGGAGCTCCGCCCCACTTTAGTATACGTGTCCGACAGTATTTGAATGCAACGTATCCTGAGCGATGGATAGGACGAAGTGGACCATTGGCATGGGCAGCGAGGTCACCAGACCTTAATCCTATGGATTTTTTCTTTTGGGGTCATTTGAAACAATTGGTGTACGATATTCCAGTAATCAACGTCGAGGATCTTCGCTTCAGGATAATCGAAAAGTGCCAAATTATTAAAGAAACACCAGGAATTTTTCATCGAGTTAGGCGACATTTTTTGAAGAGTGTTAGGAAATGTATGGAAGAAAATGGGGGACATTTTGAGAATCTTTTTTAGTTTGTTTAGTACTGTTTCATTAATTTTTATCAATTAAATGTATATCGCAATAATCCATAATATGAATATTTACTGATTAGCCATTATTAGTTATTTTAAGATTATAAATTAAATAGTTTAAAAAGCGAATTTATTTGATGTTAAACTGACAGCTCTAGTATACTTTGATAGCTATTTACCTGGTAGCTGGTGGTAATGAAATGAGAAAAGTAAATTTACCACTTAATTTTTAAGGGTGATTTACGTCTAAACCGTTGGGTTTAGCGATGTAAATAAAGAGCACCTTTTTTAAAGGCCTGGCATCAGTCTTTCAGAAATTATGCCAAAAACTACTGTAGCTGTCAACACTAAAAAATTATGACAAAAAAACAATTTTCAATGTAGGTAAAGTGCCCTCTAGCGGCAAACAATCAATATGAATTGTTACTAAAATGATGAAGCGCAGAAGACTTAGCCTATCTTTCAAATATTAGTCAAATCGGTTTTCCTGTAAGCGAGTAATTCAAAAAACAAAAAATAAAAACTTGAACTTGGACGGCTTGTAACTCGAAAACGAATGACATTTTGAAAAAAAATTATATGAAGCTCTACCCTTATTTTGTCAAGTAGAATCACCCCCTTAAGTTTCGTGATCGATTTTTGAATCACCCTGTATATCGTTGAAAAGTTCTTGCTAAGCGAAATGCAACGGTCTATGAAAATACGAAGTGTTCCATTAAAAAACATACAAGTTTGATTTATATCTAAAAAACAGTAGTACTTAGAGAAAAACTGACGACGCCACTGAATTTTACGTGAAAAACTTTGTTTGAGACAGTATTTACCTTTTCGATAACTAAAAAGATCCCAGAAATAAGAGGGGTGTTCCAAAATGGCAAATTTTCAAAAAGTAGCTATATCTAAAAAACTAAAAGTGCTGTAAAAATGCTGTCTGCGGCCTCTCTCGTTACACGCAAAAGCAGCACGACTTCCCGCGAACTTTAAAAATAACAGAGCTACCCGCCAAAAACAACGAAATCCAGACACCCTCTACATTTTTGGGTTCTAGAATAAATTCAGGAAGAAAACATTCTTTCTGACTACTTCAGTGCATGATCTGGAATCGGTTTGTGAGTATTGCAAGCAAAACAATTAACTAACAGGAAATTATATCTTTAGTATTACTGTTTTATTTCTATAAATTAAAATAAAAGCTAATTTAACGCATAGAAACCGATCAGAAAAAAATCATTCTCAGCTACAACGTAAACATGTTAAAAGAGCTAAAACTCTTAACACATGAAGGCAAAGCAAAAAAACATTAAATATTACCTGACATTTCATTCTTTATATATAAGACAAAAATTGTGTTTTTCTTATATTTTTTTCTTTATATTACAAAGTCGATAAAAGGTTGTGAACTTGCTGATGTAGCTAAAAATATAAAAGTCTGAAAATTGCAGAGGTGACGTTTTTTGGATCTCGTTGTTTTCCTCTCCCGGGAAAATCGAATCAAAATTCGGAGACAAATTTTAGTCTGGAGAAAATTTAGCTGCTATTGAAAGCTTTGATTTTAGGACCAACATATATTCTAGATGCAGGCTGATAATGAAATCATAGAAAATCAGTAGATACTATTATTCGGAAGGCTTTGAGAAGAAAATTATTTAAATATTAATAAAAGTAGAAATTTTTTGCAATGAGTATCTTTACGTTTTTTTATTTCCAGATGTAAGGAACAGTTACCATTTAAAGTGAGATTTTAACTATATTGCTGTTACAAATTTTATTTTTAAGCGTTGATATAGAGTAATTAATTTTTTTGGTATTTATATTGCTTCTTATTCTTCGGGAAGTGCCTAGACTAGCATACTGAAAATTAGGAATAGGGGGTATACAATATGTCCCATGATGAAATATCGCTATCGATTTTTCGGAAAATAGCCTTTGGAAAATTTTTAAAATTTGGGAGGTTAATAAACTGGATGGGGGCTATTTGGCTAAAATATTTTCAAGATGGTGTCTCTTCTAATTATACCGGAAGTTGATGCCTTCTTGCTTATTTTAAGTTGATTATCATTTTTGTTATTCCATTTTTAGATTCTGTGCAAAACTATAGACATATTTCATGTATAATGTCCTATACTTAAGTCCAAATTTTTTTGACGTATTTTAAATATAATGTGAAAAACGGCTTTTGGAGGCCTAAATATAACTCTCAGTTTCCCTTATTTAAAAGACTTTATTATTTAATTGGAGTTGGTTTCCTACTAGAAAGATACTTAGTTTAGTCGACTGTGTTGATATTTGATAATAAATAAATACAGGGTAATACAAAAGTAACATTAAAAAATTGCTATTGCTAACATCTCCGAGTTAGTACGTCATGGGAGGCCGCTCTATTTCAATCAGGAGATAAACTTTCAAACACGTCCTTTATCCTTGTCATACAGTACTCCATCATTGTCACTGAACAAACGATGTCTTCAATTGTTCTCCATATAAAATAATCTAATACAGTCAACGAAGAGGCCACAGGAAAGGTCCATTGTTGGCAATCTATTTATTATCATAAAATGTTGCTTGTAAGAAATAGGTAACTGGAATGGTTATGTGTGGTGGGGCGCCATCGTATTGGTGAAAAATTTGCCTGTGTTACGCCAGAGGTAAATTGATTAAATATTAATTGACTAATTTTTCTAGAATATCTCTCTCCTACAAAAGTTAATACATCATTAGAAATGGGAACATAATTTGCTTTGTATTATTAATGAACTACTCATTTAAGTTTTCTTTATAAAAATGTAGTTTTGCTATTGAATTATTTTTTATAGCACAAAATAGGTTAAATTACCAGGTTTCTTGAAAATATTACTGCATGAGGATTTAAATCGTCGAAAACTGCTTGTGTCTTCCTAAGCGTGAGCCAACGTATTTCAATAGGATGCACAGTCTACATACTCACCTTTATTTCTATGGCATAGCCATATGTACAGGGCGAGTCAACGATTGGATGAAGTAGGTTTGTGCCTTTTCGGTGAAATTAACAAAGAAACTATATTTACTGTTTGATATTGTTTATTTTTACGCAGATTTTAAAAATATTTAGGACTCTACAGGGTGAGCCAAAAAACTAGGACAACATAAAGTTGTATTTTTTTAAATAGAACACCCTATATACGAATCGTATTTTCGATTTAGCTTATAATTTAAATCTTTTTTATTAAAGGTTTACTATAACAAAACTTTATAGTTTCTGAGATAATTAAGTTTAAAGAAAAAAAAGTCACTTTTTCAAGCATCAATTCAATCCTAAGTAACGTTTTCGATTTTGTGACAAATATATTCAAATTTGAAATTTAGCAAGGCCAAGGACAAGTTAACATAATTTTTACCTAATATTTGCAATAAAAGCTACAGGGTGTTGAACACATCGGCTCAAATTTGAACAAGTTTAAATGAATAAATATCTTTTTTTTTTAAATGGTACACCCTGTATATTTTCATGTTATTTAATAGAGTAATAAAAACCCTAAAAGTTTTGTTCAATATATCCTATACCTATTTATAATAGTTTTTGAGATATTTCAGTTTTTCTTATTTTCCATACTTTTTTACAGAAATAGTCTTCATTATCATAGTAGCCATGTAAAATAATAAAAAGAAACTACAGAAAGAAACAGAATGTGGTTAAATAAGATGAAATACATTATTCGTTATATTACAACGGCAATAGTTTAATTAAACATAATGTGAAAAAATTAACACAACAATAACGACAAGGCAAATACATATTTACTTTTATACTAAATTGAAACAAAAAAATTACCTATTAAATACTGAGATTAATTATTTCTTTTTAATAAGTGTTCGAATAAACGACCCTCTTGTGCCATGCACAAATTTAGTCTTTTTTGCAGATTTTCTCGGACCCTGGACAAAATTAGTGGCGTTATTGTTCTACAGGTATCCCTAATCCTGTTTCGCATAACTTCCACTGTTGTTGGTGGATTAACATACACCTTATTTTTAATATAACCCCATAGGAAGAAATCTAATGGGGTGATGTCGCAAGACCTTGGTGGCCCCTCAATGAAACCCCCACGTCCAATCCATTTTTGCGGATATCGTTGGTCCAAAATCGCACGAACTTCACTATGGTAATGCGGAGGCGCACCATCGTACTGGAACCACATACTGTCGAGCTCATCCCTATCGAGATCTTGAAGCAGTTGGGGTAGTTCTTCTTGTAGAAAGTTCAGGTAACTATGGCCATTTAGTGGTTCATTAAAAAAGTGGGGTCCAATAATTTGATTATGATGAATATCACACCAAACATTTAATGACCAGTGGTTTTGATGTTGCACCTCTCTAATCCAAAATGGGTTTTCTGTGGCATAATAATGCTTGTCGCGTCTATTTACGGCACCGTTACTTCTAAAAGTAGCTTCATCACTAAACATTACCTTGCATAATAAATTTAGATTTAATTGAATCTCCGCATTTATTGTACGACAAAAGTTTACACGACTTTCAAAATCCTGTCCATGCAATTCTTGGTGTAATTCCATGTGATATGGATGATACCTATATTTCTTGGTAGTACGATTAGCGGTGGATTGTGATGTTTCACATAATGCTGCTAACGGACGGCCACCAATATAAGGGTTTTCCTGAACATTTAACAATACTTGTAGTTCTTTTTCTTCATTAGTTACTGGTTTGTTGACGACTTTACGTTTTGGATAATCAACAGTACCACAAGAATCAAATCTCTGCATTAAGTTTTGAAAAGTATGGGTATTAGGCTGGCGTCGATCAGGATACTTCATTTTGTAAATTCTTTGAGCAAGAAGGCAATTTTTTTGAGCCTCTCCTATTGTATAAATCATATCAATTAACTCATTTTTTGGAAAATTCATTTTACAATATAAGATGATGAATGCAAAAAAAAAAACAAACTACACTACATAAAAACCAAAAGAAGAGATTGCGGTTATAAATTTGACACACAGAAAAATGTTCTTTTACATTGTTTTTGCCATGGCTACTATGATAATGAAGACTATTTCTGTAAAAAAATATGGAAAATAAGAAAAACTGAAATATCTCAAAAACTATTATAAATAGGTATAGGATATATTGAACAAAACTTTTAGGGTTTTTATTACTCTATTAAATAACATGAAAATATACAGGGTGTACCATTTAAAAAAAAAGATATTTATTCATTTAAACTTGTTCAAATTTGAGCCGATGTGTTCAACACCCTGTAGCTTTTATTGCAAATATTAGGTAAAAATTATGTTAACTTGTCCTTGGCCTTCCTAAATTCCAAATTTGAATATATTTGTCACAAAATTGAAAACGTTATTTAGGATTGAATTGATGCTTGAAAATGTGACTTTTTTTCTTTAAACTTAATTATCTCAGAAACTATAAAGTTTTGTTATATTAAACCTTAATAAAAAAGAATTAGAATTATAAGCTAAATCGAAAATACGATTCGTATATAGGGTGTTCTATTTAAAAAAATACAACTTTATGCTGTCCTAGTTTTTTGGCTCTCCCTGTAGAGTCCTAAATATTTTTAAAATCTGCATAAAAATAAACTGTATCAAACAATAAATATAGTTTCTTTGTTAATTTCACCGAAAAGGCACAAACCTACTTCATCCAATCGTTGACTCACCCTGTACCGCGTTTAACCCTTACTTTTTATGTTCAAATGTTTAAATATAATTAAGGTGTATTGAAAGCTAAATAGATAGAGCAAAAAAATACTAATTTACAAAAAGAAACTAACAGGAAATTGCCAGTACCATGACCTGAAGAGTAGTTCATAGATGACTAAAACGCCTAATTTAACTCCAACTGAACAATGGAATTTTTTTAAATAATTGAAAAGCCAAAAAAAAACTTTCAGTTTTTTTTGCTTATTTTATGGAAAGTATTGGATAAATCGCATTACTTTCTAAGAATTATTTGTAGATAATTAAAAATTCTACAAAATATTTTTTATAAAACCCTATCACCTGATTTTTCATCGATAAAAGTCTGAAAAATGCTCAGAAGTAGTTTTTTTTTATTCATATCTTTGGTAATTTACAATATTAAGCGAAGCTTTTTCAGGAAATGATAGTTTATATGTATTTTAAACAAGCGAGACACTAAATTTATAGCATTAGTAGATTTTGCCTAATTACAATACAAAAATTTTAGAGCATTTTTTTCTCAATGCCACCGTATTAACTTGATAGGTCCGATTTCAGTCTCCCCAACAAATTCTGAAAGTAGCGATTATAAGCTACAATTTCGCTATCTCAGATTTTCGTATAAATTTGTTGAAATATGGTAAACATACTTCCGAACTTAACGTGATATGAGTAAACTCGCGTCCCAAATCGAACGAAGCAGAAGTAGTAGATTACAAGCAGCGGAGGAGGAGAGCCGTGGGCTACACATGGCAGGAGCTACGACTATATTACATTTGTGGACATAAATCGCATAATGGACCTATAAATAGATACATAAATAAATAAAGGGATACATTTATTTATATTTCTAATAAATTTTTATGTATATTTAAAAACAATTTATTCAAACGTGGTTTAAAATATATATTTATTTTAACGACAGTTTTCATACATACTTTGAACCACATTTGAATAAAATGTTATTAAACAATGTAATGAAGTTATTGATTTTTGGAACATGATTATGTTTACCGGAATGTATCTTAGTTATTCTACATCGCAGAAATATAGTTCGTGCGGGAATAAATTATTTGGAGATGGTGATATCGAGGCATACAATGTAGTGCTATATACGCCATTTCACCACGCACTCGACATTAGTTTACTGAGAACTGCATGTTCTTCACCCGAATAATGAGTTCAAATTGACCGCCCGAGTTGCCTGCCGGGCCGCGCCTTCCTGGTCTAGCATTGTAGGTGAGGCAAGGCTTGTGTATACATATATAGCATTTCTTGCTAGTTGTCATCATTGTCGAAGACCCTTGCAAGCACAGGCAATGTTGTGCTATCCTACCGACACAGTCCAGGGTCTTTAACAGCACGGGCAGTGTCAATTCCTATCCTAATATCTTACCGCTATTTTTCCACATTCTTGACGATCTTTATAAGCACGGGCAATGTCGTTACATCTTACTGTCGGGGACCTTTATAAGCACGAGCAGTGTCGGCTCCTTTCTTTCCATCCTCCCCTCTCCTATACACACACGTATTGCATGCCGTCGGTTTTTTGTTAGTTCCGTAATGGTCAACAACGTGTTTAACCACCAGGTGTTCACTGGTGTCATTAATGGTGCATAGCAACTGTTGCCGCCCGCTACGACCAGGTTTTTAACGCTTTGATGTTCACCGCCGTCTCGTAGCGAACCACTGCGTATAAAGACGTCGCATACCGCCGATCGACGCCGAGTTTACACAACGGACCGCCGCCGGTGGAATAGTACGACATGCTATGAATAGCGTCGCGAATTTTAGTACGAGTCGCCGTGAATAGCGTCGCAACTTGTTAGTATGAGGCATCGTAAATAGCATCCTGATGATTACGCTGGGTTGTCGTTTACCGTACCACGTAATTAGTACGCAGAGCCGTGAACAGCGTATATACATATTCTTGCCCTCCATATCGTCTATTTGTTTATATTGTTGTCCATCTTAGGTTGTTAATTAGTTTTGGGCTATATTATAAAGCATGGAATACAGGATACAGGATGTTTAAAAACCGTTTGCTTTATTACCTAGAGATCCTTTTTTACGTTCCAGGCAATACCGGCGGCAGGCAGCCAGTAATTAATACGCTCAGTTGAACCAGGCTTACTGTTTCTTAAGTGAAACAAACTGCCCGGTGCAAATGGGCTCTCTACCATATTAATCCAGAGGATGGAGCATAAGATAAACAACTGAGTGGATGTCTTTACCACCGGACCAGGATAATTTAGTACAGTTATAGGATATCCTTACTCCAGGAGTCGCTTGACCGCTGAGCGTTTAACTAATGGCTGTCTGCAGGATAGATATTTACCTACCGTTGTTCCACTGTCATAACAGGGAGACCCATGGATTACTACTACTCTGTTATAAATGCCATTACAATTTATACAAAAATGTATTTGAAATATAAATAAATAACTTATATAACCTTTATCTTATCTATTTATAGGTACATTATGCGATACATTTCCACATGTAGCATATAGTCATACAATAAGTTACTAACAGGTTGTGCACTAAAAAATCAAGAAAAAGAGAGGAATTGTCATGTATTTCAGTGTATATTTTTTGAATTATTGGCCAAGCGCTTTCGGTCTTACTTAAACCATCCTCAGAGTTCAGACCCTGGAAACAAGAGAATATGGTCAGCAAATAAGCTCTCTCAGTACTCACCAACCACACTCACTCATCAAAGGGCACACTTCAACCTTGCCATTTGGAGAACAGTCTCCAGCGTCTGCGCATCCTTTACATAGTACGGATAATTTATGATAGGGTAACCATCTTTATGTAGTTTAATTAAAGAGTCGAATTTTAGGGGTTGTGGGTTAATCAAAAGTATTCTATTGAAATCCCTATCATTAAACAAACTCTTACAATTATGTCTCACAGATTTGATGCTTTTTGGAAATATATGTGTAGGATCTTTAATATTTTATATTTAGTTGATTTTAAGAAATTTATTGTTTTCTGAATATAATCATTTTGAGAAATAGCTACCACAGTATTACTTTTATCCCCTTTAGTAAAAATAGCATTCTCTTGAAAGGACTTGTTTTTGATTATTTTTAATATTTGTTTGTCTTTAGGAAAAAGAGAAATTTTTAGAAATTCTTTTTTAATAATTTTTGAAGCTACGTATTCTAAATTTCTTGGGGATGGAGAAATACTGTTGAAAGCTAATTCTGTTTCTACTCCTAACTTTTCGAAATTTGTTGCTGATTTATTATTTCGGATATTATTATGTTTAAAACCTTTTTCTAATATCTTTATTTCTTTGTCACAAAATTCTGTAGAACTTAGATTAATGAATTTATCAAAAAACTTGTAGTCTGAAAATTTGTTTGTTCTAGATTTTTTCTTCTAAGGTTGTAAACAGGGTATAAGATGATTGATTTATTTTTTTTTAGTTCGATATTTTTTCTGAATTATTTTACCTATCTTGTCACTCATATTAGCATCTAATGATGTAAACTCAATATAATGTAATTTATATGGCAGTTCGGTGTGAACAACTTTTAGGTAGATGTTGAAAATACCTCATTTTCTGTAATGAGTTTTCATATTTTTTGAAAGCCATTTCTTCAAATCTGTCTGTGACCACTTCTTAGCTGATTTACTCGTGTTGCTGATCTTCAACTTAATGTATTTGGAAAATACTTGATTCTTTTTACACATTTCAAAAAATCATAGTTCTTGATTACAAATCGCGTACTTTAACATTAACTTAAAATGCCAATAGAATTAAATATTTTTTACTTATTATAATAGTGTTTGAATAATCTATTTATTAAATAATTAAAAGAACGACTATTTTATGAAAATTTTCTAAACCTGATTTTAAAAATTACTTCTGGGCTGCTGTCTATATTTAAATTTGGCACCTCACTCGATGCCACAAAAGAGTTTTAATTTCCTAGATAGCGACGCTCATTATTGGGGCCAAGGGCGTCGATCTTGAAACATCTTCTTCTTCTTCTTCTTTCTCAGCCCATTGACGTCCACTCCTGGACATAAGCCTCTCCGATGGTACTCCACTGGGATCTATCTCTCGCCTTCTGGAGCCAGTCTTTTCCAGCAAACTGTCTTATAGCATCTACCCATCTGCGTTGTGGTCTGCCACGATTTCGGTTCGTTTCCGCGGTCGCCATTGCAGTAATTTACTCGTCCACCTATCGGGCTGTTGTCTGGCTATGTGCCCCACCCATTGCCCCTTTAGTCGCGATATGCGTTCAATGACGTCAACTATTTTGGTTCTTGATCTTATTACTTGATTTCGTATTTTATACCGTAACGAAATTCCTAACATTTGTCTTTCCATGGAGCGTTGAGTGACTCGGAGCCTATTTGCGTTTTGTTTGGTTAGTGTTATCGTTTCCATGCTGTAAGTAGCAACAGGCAAGACACACGTGTTATACACTTTCCGTTAAAGGTTGATTGGTGTGTTTCTATCTCTTAATACGTACTGCAACTTTCCAAAGGCTGCCCATGTCAGCCATATTTTCCTTGTTATTTCCGCCGTTTGATTTTCTTTGCCCAGTATCATGACGTGGCCTAAATAGATGTACTCTTGGACATTCTCTATGATTTCATTTTGAATCTCTATTTGTACGTTTGCGTCAGGGCTCATTAACATAGTTTTCCCCAAGTTCATATTAAGTCCCACTTTTCTCGCCTTTTCATTGAAATCTTAAAGCATTTGTTTTAGCTCTTCTGGGTTGCTAGACATGACAACAACATCGTCGGCGAAACGAAGATGACTAAGATAAAAACCGTCGACTCTCAAACCTTTGTCATCCCAATTTAGTTTTTTAAATACATCTTCCAAAGCTAGCGTACATAGTTTCGAAGAGATGACGTCTCCCTGCCGCACACCTCTCATAACGTTTATTTTTTCGGTTTTTCATGTCTTCGTCGATTTTAACCTGTATAGTTGCGTGTTTATATATGTTATGTATGATAGTGGTATACTTGGAGTCAATTCTAGCATTATTAAGTGATTTCAAGATCGCTCATGTTTCTATAGAGTCAAAGGCCTTGTGAAAATATACAAATGCCAGGTGTATAGGAATGTTATATTCCTTGATTTTTTCTAGGACTGTGCGTAGGGCTTGGATATTATCTATCGTACTAAATCCACGTTGAAAGCCGACTTGCTCCACAGGCTGGTAATAGTCAAGCTTTTCAGTCAGGCGATTTGTCAATATGCGGGTGAATAGTTTATATAGGTGGTTTAATAAACTGAGGACGGTAGTTTTCTATATTTGTTGTGTCCCTTTTTTGAAGAGAAGTACGACTTGTGCGTTATACCATTGTTCTGGTACTCTACCTTCGTATAAGCATTCATTCATCAGTGTTTGTATCGCTTTTTCAAGACTGTCTCCACCCATCTTTGACATCTCAGTTGTAATTTGATCCTCGCCCGGGCATTTTCCATTCTTCATCTGTTTTAGTGCTCTTTTTTATTTCATCTAACGATATCTCCGGCAAATCTTCTGACCCTACATTTTTTAATTGTTTTACTGTTTTTGTTGGATCTGGATCCGTATTGGTCGAGGAGTATAAGGGCGCATAGAATGCTTCCACAGCCTTTATGATGTCATCTACATGTGTTATTGTCGCCGCTTCTCTGTTCTTTAATTTTGTTATTTTGGTTCGTCCTCTTGAGAGACCTGACCTCAAAACTTTCATATTTGCGTTTCTTTCTATTGTTTCGTATATTAATTTTGCTTTGAACGTTCTAATGTCTTTCCTTACTTCTTTCTTGATATTTTTGTCTAGTTGTTTAAAATCCTCTGTATCTCTCTCCGTCATCCTTCGTCTTTCCATCATCTGTAATGTATTTGCACTAAATTTCTTGTCTGTAGTTTTCCTTAATTTTCCACACACTTTTTTCATTGATGTTTTTATAGTTGTTTGGATTTTATCTATCATTTCATTGATGCTATGTTGTTCCAGAGTATTAGTCGATTTCAAACTTTTCGCTATTTCGTGTTGGTATTCGCTTTGTCGCGTGTAAAGTTCTTTAGCTGCGGGAGTTGAGTGTGAACGGATCAGCTTATATATTTCCTGTTTGAGGTTTATGAGGAGTCTTGCCCTAACCAGTCTATGATCACTGCTGGTATTAAATGTGTTTAAGACTAAGACGTCTACAAATATTTCTTTCTTGTTGCAGATCACGAAATCTATTTCATTTTTAGTTTTATTGTCCGGGCTTTTCCACGTCCATTTTCGCTGAGGAGGTTTCTTGTAAAAAGTATTGAGGCAGTAGAGATTTTTCACTTTTCAGGTAGTTGAGTAGCATCTCACCTCTTGCGTTTCTCTCGCCGAGGCCATAATTTCCTGTGTTCTGAGTCGTATTTTTTCTTCTTTCCTATCTTAGCATTGAAGTCGCCAGGTAGTAAGACATAGTGAGCTTTTTTTCTTCGTTTGGCATCTGATATATCTTCGTACATTTTTTCCACTTGAAACATACTTTACATAAATTGATTAGTTTCCTTTAAATATTTTTTCTAGAATAAAAATATTGGAATGATTAAAAAAATATGATGGGAATAAACTGACACAACATTGGGTAGTTTAATGCTTCCAGAGGAAGTTCAGAAATTAAGGGACAATGCAACTTTTGTTTCTACCCTGTATAACATGAAACCTAATAGAATTTTTACATACTTAAATTATGGTCAAAATGGAATCACTTACAACTAGACAAAAACTGACCAAAATCGATATAAAACCAAAAAATGAAATAATACTTTTGTTTCCAATGGTTTCCTTATAATTATACAACAAAAATCGAGTAAATGAATAGGTGTATCATGCTCCAGTATATTTAAGACTATTAATTTTATTAATTTTTCTGTAATATATTGTATTTTGTTGCAGGGTTACGGAAAACCTGACCATCAGCTGTCAGTGGACATCTTAAAAACTAAGTATCCTGACTACAATATCACTTTTTCGGACGATGGGAATTAAAAATTTCCAGCACTAACCGAAATGTAGTAAACCTCGTTAAAAAAATAGCCACTTATGTTCAATGTTAAGCACTGTTCTAAAAACAAACTTAAGACTTAGAAAAATCAATTAATTAAAGTTTCGTGTGTCTATAAAAGTGTGTTTTATTTAAGCAACCCAACGATAAAATTAATTTTTATTTCTCTATTTTTATCATGAGGGAATAATAACAAAATGCTGTCTAGAAAACTTTTGATAGTGATAAGAAAAAACATAAAAAAGGGTGCCAAATAATACATACAAGGTGTCCTATGGTGAACGTTCATTACAATATCTTGAAGAGTAATGCAATTTGAATCCTGCAAATTTGTATAATAGAGTTTTCGGTGATTTCAAATCAAGTAATAACGATTTTCTGCGACTTCCGATTATATCGGAAATTGTCAGAAACTTATTTTAAATGTATGCTCTATTTTTATTTGTATTCCTTTCTTAATTTCCGATTAACTCTTTTTGTCCTACCCTAGCCGTTTTTAAGGAAAGAAATATTTTTTCAAATTTGGATCTTTAACAGGGTGTCGCCTAAAATTGGATATCGTTTCAAAAATAAAATAATTAAACACAGAATTCCGGTTATGGTGTTAGATATTATTGGATTCGGTAATGAATTGTCTGAAAATGACATTTAAGATACAGGGAAGTGTGAAAAGTAAAGGATTTTAAGATGTATCAAAAAATTAAGAAAAAAAAAACTAAATTTTTTCAAACACTATAATAAGTTGTTGATTTCAGTAGATAGGCAAGAATACTCCCTATCTGTCCATATAGGATGTCCCCATACCCAGCGGGAACAGTTTTCATATTATTTACGATTTTTCGCAAAATTCTCCAAATATCAAACAGTTTTAGAGATTTTTTTGTATGTATACATATATGAGCGTAGAGTTGGGAGTCTGTACACTGCGACCTGATAGATCTAGCCCCCCTGCTGCTACCCAGTCGTAAGAGTGACTTTTTCGGTTAGAGCAGGTCCTTCAGTTCTATTTCCCTCAGGAATCTTAGGATGTTGGATGGTTTCAAGATGGGTAGCTCCCCCTCTTCGATTTAGTGTGTTCCCAAGAACCACATCCTAGGGTTTTCTAGAGCGCTGCACTCTGACAGAATATGAATAGAGGTTTCGTCCTCCTCCTCACAGAATCTGCACCCTTATCTTTCTACCAGTCCGAATTTCTTGAGGTATCCCGTCAGGTGGCAACGCCCCGTCAGGACTCCAGTCAGAACTTTGAGTTTGTTTTTACTTAAGCCTTTCTATTCTTTGAATCTCTTCTGGTCGAAGTTCCCCAGACGCTTGTATCAATCCTTGTAGCTCCATTCAATAATTGGATCTCCTGCTTTCTTCTTCTATCTTTAGTACTTCCAACATTATGCTGCTACTGATTCCACGGAAAAGCTCTGGCCACAGAAAAGGAATTTCAGCCTTTTTCTTCGCGAGTCTGTCTAATATTTAATTCCCGTCTATCCCAGTATGTCCCGGTACCCACATGAAGGTGACTTTTTTATTCTTACTGAAATCATTTGGTTCCTATAGGCATTTCCAGATCATCTTGGAACTGATAACTTGAGAGCTAAGCGCACTGATGGCTACATAACTATGTCACATTGATAATCTCTTGGCCTTGATATTTTTCGACTTGTTAAATTGAATACATATCCTAATGGCATGATGTATTTCTGCCTAGAAAATACTTGATGACTTACCCAAGCTTTTGTAGTGTCTGATGCGGGGTGCATATATTCATACTCCAGTTCCCTCCGTTCATTTGGAGCCATCTGTATACCATATAGTGGATTTCTTGGTGTTTCTGTCCCATTCGCTCTTGCGACTCAACTTTTTGCTGAAATTTTTCACATAGTTGAATTTCTATTTCATTTTATCTTGGGGCATGTCCCAGATTTGTTGATTTCTGGTTAAAAGTTTAGCCCTTTGCTACACTGGTATTTATTTATAGGCGCAAAAAGATAGAAAGGCTGTCTTGAGCGAGCAGAGCAGGGTTGGAAGCTAGAGGCGGCACCAGTTAGCAAGTGCCGATCTAGCCCCTATGCTGCAGAGTAGGGGTGGGTATTTATTATAGGCGCCACCGAGTTTCAGCCGGGTAAACTCGGAAACCCCCCCAAGTTGTTACTCGGGCCTAGCGTCCAACCTAGCTCTATAACTAGCTGCACCGAAATAATTAAAATAAAAAAAATTAAATTAAATGAACACAAGAAGTGGTGGAATACTTGAAACTCATGGGTGTTAAAAATAAAAAAAATATTTATATTAATACTAAATTTCTGATGATATGGGAAGTCCTAAATTGATGTTGATCCGGACTTCTTCATGCTTCTATAGTGGAATTTAGCAAGAGGGTAGATTGACTTATATCCTTGAGGGTAGATTTCTGATACCTCTAGGGGTGGATATGATGTTTGTATCCCAAGGAGTGAACCCTAATTTAAATAAACTAAAAAAAAGCAATGTTTAGTTATCTAAGCTAGAGTGAACGACTAAATATTTAAGAAAAAAAAAGAATTTTTACCGCCAAATTGTCAAGAAATTACATTAAAAAATTTTAAAACGAATACGGTAAACTAAAAATCAATAGGGAGGAAAATATTTACTTAAATTACAAAATCATTTAGAGTAGTCGCTTGCTCTAACTATTGAGTCGAAGTAATTATGTGTTAAATAATGTTCAAGTAAAATTTCCAGTATGACTCCAGATTTACAAAAAAAAATAAGCAAGCAGCAATAACAGGTTCATTACAATCAAAAACTACTTAGGCATATATGAAAATTATTAATCAATTCATCATCAGATTTACTAAAAATATTAACATACAATACTCAGG
Organism: Diaprepes abbreviatus; assembly: GCA_034092305.1. Lineage (NCBI taxonomy): Eukaryota > Metazoa > Arthropoda > Insecta > Coleoptera > Curculionidae > Diaprepes > Diaprepes abbreviatus. The sequence continues at coordinate 4,337,469 of JASJET010000106.1, forward strand.
GACTGAGATCAGTGAATTCTTAGTTCTTTCACATTAAAAAAAATTGCTTAGACTGGCTAAACTAAATACACAGTTAATTAATTAAAAGGCAACCAATAGAAAAAGGATTACTCAAAGTAAAATCACAATTTTACCAGCCTAAATGTGAAAAGCGTTGATTTGCAATTTGACACTGACTTTTAAATTAAATTTTCACAGCAACACTAATGGATAAAAACAAGATATTCCAGATAAAATCACAAAATACTGGATTATTAAGTGAAAAGTCAGGATGTACTACATGACATTGTCATTTAAATAATAAATAAGTTTGCAAAATCTACAGGAAGTTATAATTTCACTATACGAGTCAGTTTCTAGTACTTAAATATTGTAGTCAATACACAAAAAAACATTTTACTGGAGTCAACTGTAAGTTATGAGGCCATGGACAAATCATGATGCAAAAGAACTTTAAAACTGTTAAGAAATAACCCAAAATGGGACCTAAAGAAAATATACAGAGAAGATATTGAAATATTACTAATGTCAAATAAACTTGTCCAAAAAATATGGACATCGTGATACATCCAGGAGGCAAAAATAATGCAACATATGGTACAAATTACAAATTATGATAAAATTACTTTCAAAATTAACTGTCACTGATGACGAATTATAACATTTAGGCACTACATGGCAGCAAATATTACAAAAAACCCAAAAACTATAAAAAATTGCTAATCTAAATTTTACAAAAAGATATAATCGACCCTAAAACCCCAAAATACAACTTAATAAGATTACACGTGGTTAATTTAAGATCTAAAAGAGACTTAAGAGTAACATACTACAGTTAGTTTTAAACTAGGCTTAAATTGTACTCGTAATAATCAATTTTGAGCTGAAATCTTTTAATATTTAAAAAACTAAGCAGGCTCGTTTTAGCAGTAAATAGTTCAAAGTTCCTTAACCGATTTTCTGGGGTCAGAGTGATTCCTGAAATAACGCCAAGGGCCGACAAAATCCCTGCCTCTAGGGCGTACCTCGATAACTATTCGAAAAAAACTAAATGCACAAGTCACTAAAACGTATCGAGGTACACAATATGAAATTTTCCATCAAGGCAGCAGGATGGCGGCAATGAATCGGGATGGAAATTTCTCGACTCCAAAATACAAAATTTCATAGGAAAAAGTAGGATTGACAGTTAAATTCTTGCCATTTTATAGGAGGCCCGAAACCTGCGCTGTATGAGCTTCTTTTTCCCTCAACATAGGGCGCGAGACAAAAGGGACCTTAAACAAGTAGTGATTCAACAAAAGAAATGACGGCTCAAAATAGTCGGCTTAAACAGCATTGCTAACTAATAAGTCGTTGACATTTCCGACTCAAAGATAAATAGGACTTCATTGTTGATCCCTAAAATGGGAAATAAGAATTTTCCCTCAGCCATTAGGAACACGGTATTAGTTACTCACTCAAATTTCCTCCCAAAATGCAAAGGCCTAAAGGAATGCAAATTTGCCTAAACGTCAACTGAAAAGGTCATAAACCCAACAAAAGGTAAACAAATCCTTGAAAATACTACAAATAAAAATTCGGAAAACTGTGACCAAGATAGATAAATGTAATAATTTAATTTGAAATAATCAACCAAAAAAAAAGATATCTTATAAAAAATGTAAATAATAACATTCTATTTAAATATAAATAACCTAAAATAGTGACGAAGAGTTGCCAAACTAAAAATACAAGTTAGGAATGGAATTAAATTAGGGCTGTATTTCTTATAGACAAATTACTTAATGATGAAGAAAATAATTAAGTTGGTAAGAAAATTTGCAAGGGGGTGAAAAATGGCCCGAAAAGCAATAGGACTCAAAAATGCAACGAATATTAGGCTGTTATACGAAGGAGAAAAGAGAAATATTTAATAATAATATACAGGGTGTCCAAGATAAGGATCCTAAGCATGGGGATCTCGGAAACAGTTGGAGATACGAGGTCGGTTAAATTAGAGAAAAGTTGCGCAATTTAGTGCTAAATTAAACGCAGTTAAAAAAATTTAAAAATTTCAAACACTTCCGGAGATTTCCGGAAAAAAACGAAATTTGGCAAAATCGTTTTTAATTTTTGCAGGCTTTATTTAAAGAGATATCCGAAAATAAAAGGTAGATTCTCATTGCCACTTTTTATTTTTTATAATTTGGTCTAAACAAAATTTAAATCCGACGTTTCGTTTCTGAGATACCATCATGAACTTTCATTTTTTATATGGAACAAAAAAAAGTATCCCATGTATTTGATAGCATTTTTTATTACAAATTCAACGGTGTATCACCCTTGTATATCGAATACGTAGTTCAAGTACTTTCCATAAGAGCTCCGTGAGAGCGAGAGAGAAAGGTATATCAGTTTTATAAAAGCCAATGAACTACACACTTGATATGTAAGTGTGATACACCGTTGAATTTGTAATAAAAAATGCTATCAAATACATGGGATACTTTTTTTTGTTCCATATAAAAAATGAAAGTTCATGATGGTATCTCAGAAACGAAACGTCGGATTTAAATTTTGTTTAGACCAAATTATAAAAAATAAAAAGTGGCAATGAGAATCTACCTTTTATTTTCGGATATCTCTTTAAATAAAGCCTGCAAAAATTAAAAACGATTTTGCCAAATTTCGTTTTTTTCCGGAAATCTCCGGAAGTGTTTGAAATTTTTAAATTTTTTTAACTGCGTTTAATTTAGCACTAAATTGCGCAACTTTTCTCTAATTTAACCGACCTCGTATCTCCAACTGTTTCCGAGATCCCCATGCTTAGGATCCTTATCTTGGACACCCTGTATAGTGCTGCCCAAAACGTGAATATTAGCAAAAAGAAGGTAAAATTAACCAAATTAACCATAGTAAGTTTAAGATAAATTTTTAACCGTGACACCTTCGTTTTATGACCTCATCTGTCACCATCCTATAAATCGTCCTCTTTGCCATGTTTTCTAGAAATATATGTAGAGGTGTGAGGTTTAGGATTACTGCCATGGCGGCCGTTGGGCAGGTTTTCATTTCCCCCGTTATCGTATTCGCCAGACTGGTTCTTTTGCTTCAGATCACTGCCCCATATGTAACGATTGGTCTCAATATTGCAGTGTCCATCCAGTGTAGGATTTTTGGGTTTGTACCCATCTTTTTCCCGCAAAGTTTCTACAGACTATCAAGGCTTTTGTAGCCTTGTTGATTACTTCTTTTACATGCTTATTCCAGAAAAGTTTGTTATCTAGGGTCAGTCCCAAATATTTAATCTCTGACTTTCACTCAATAACATTTCCATCCATTTTGATGGACTTCAGATTGAGATTCTTTTCCTTGTGAAGGCTACTAGGGTGGTTTTCGTGGGATTTATGTTTAGTCCCATCATTTAGCACCATTACCTTGTGTATTCAGGCCCTCTTTGAACTATGTCATAGAGGGTATTCTCGAATTTGCCTCTTGTGAGCACGATCACATCATCGGCAAAGCCCTGACAAGATGTGCCGAGGTTAGTCACATCAGAGAGAAGTTAGTCTACAGTTAAGCTCCATATATGTTGAAAGGCTACTCCCACTGAGAGCATCTCTGGTGGTACAGAGGACGATAGTGTCCTGTTCTATCTTTGTGTTCCCTATTCTAGTGGAGAAGTCGTGCTATCTATTTGTATGTCATTTTGTCCACTCCCCTGTCGTCGAGTGCAATTTTGACTGCCTCATGTGGAATGTAGTCAAAAGTCCCTTCTATATCGAGGAAGGTACATATTACAGTTTTCTTCCTCTTCAGTGCTTCTTGAGTCTCATCTGTTAATTGTATCAGTGCGGTTTTCTTAAACCTACTCGCTTGATACGCATGTTGATGAGGATGCAATGGCGCCTGTTCAAGAATTTCTGTTCCAATATAATTATCTACTGCATTCTCTATTGTTTAAAAATAAATGATGTGAGACTGATGGGTCGCAAGAATTTAATGTGTGTAGTGTCCTTTTTGCCCACTTTTGGAATGATGGTGACTCTGACCTTTCTCCATATTTCTGGTATATAGCCCAATTTCAGGCTACTTTGTCTGATGTGTACTATGTGTGATAAAATCTCTTCCGGCCTTCGTTAGAGCAGATTGAAGCTGGATTTTTTTTTTAAAGTAGGCCATGATTCACAAAGTAATGCTATGTTTTTATTGTATAGAGTGTCATTGTCAGTTAGAAGAAGTATAGCTTATCCACTATGTCAGTTGTTTAAATTTCAGGTCTTTCATATCATATTACAGGACATTCATGCATCCTCCCTCACCCTGTCACCTTTCTGGTTTCTCCAGCTTTCATATTACTATCTTGAACAAAACTATTCTCTTTCTTACGAAAGACCCACATTTTCTCGGTGAAATCAAACCCCCATTACAACCGATTTATCCCGGTTATCCTTTTCAAAGGAATCACACAGCAAAGAATTCATCAAATGGCACTTCATGAAATTGATCCAAACAAATTATTAATACCACGATATAATATTCATGGATAGATCACATCCCCTCGTGAATTTTCATATCTCCTACACCCCTTTACTAGAATTCTCTCTGCTCAGCTGTAGTACCAAACAAAAACTTCTGGGCCATAGCGTCTAATTCCCTTAACTCAATTGAGTCCTGAAATGCATTATATCTCTTCCATCCGCTAGTTCTGTTAAGGAAATATAATTTTGAAAAAAGTGTAATTTCTTATGAATCCCAGCCATGTAGAAATTCCCGGTAAAGAAAAATACGACTCACTGACCAGGGGAGACCTCGAATCCTTTTCTACTGCCTTAGTTTTTCATACGAAAGATCTTTCATTGTTCTCCAAACACAAAATAAGAACAATTTGGCAGCTAATATGGGATCTCCAATCAGGAGACAACAAGCAGTATGAGGTAAAAGACACTCACTTTTCAAACCTCTACCTACCTGCCCGAGCTTTATCATCCCTCATGGCTAGACTGAGGATCGAACATACGAGGCTGACTCATGGCTACCTTAATGACCGGTTTGACCCGTCTACTTGCAACTTTTTTAACTCCCCCCTTCATCAATCAAACATATTTTTCCTAACTGTCCTAATTTCTCCTTCATATTAAACAACTTCGGCACTATTGGCTACCTCAAGGAGAAGGTTTCTTATAAAAACACGGATAGAGCGGTTGCCTGCCTTCCTTAGAGCCTCCTACTTATCCTCACGGATATAATTGTAGGGTGCTTCCCCTTCTCTTCCTTTTCTTTTCTCTTTCCCAGTAGAATTACCTACAATAACCTGGTCAGTCTCTACTTATTCATCAAAGTTTCTTCAGTACATGTCCATTTCAACTTGTATGGTCGTCCATTTACTAATATTAAATGAAGAAAACAAGTAGACGAAGCAATCATACGCACAATATATGTACTGAATTCTAAAAACACCATGGTAATTAAAACAAATAACACTCTAACAGAAGAAATTCCACTATCCATAGGAATAAGACAGGGTGATAGCCTAAGGCCAACACTTTTCAATGTAATCATGGACGAAATCATTGATGAGGTAAAAAGCACAAATATTGGGTACCCAATGGGACACAACACCGTTCAGATTATATACTTTGCAGACGATGTTGCCTTGACAGCAGATAGCGAGGACAACTTACAAAGAATGCTTTTCCATCTCAATCGAACAGCCAAACAGTATAATATGAAGATATCTGTGGCGAAAACCAAAGCAATGGTAATAGCAACAGAACCGGTAAGATGCAAACTAATGGTTGATGACAAACATATCGAACAGTTTGGGAAGTTTAAATACCTGGGAGCACATATAACAAGTAACAGGGCAGTAACGGAAGAAGTACGCACACAAGCCAACAAAGCGGTCATGATATCAGGCCAACTTAGAGACATAATCTGGAACAATAAACATACGACGGTTGAGAGCAAAGCAAGAATTTACAAGGTCTGTGTAAGACAAAACAAATTATGAGAACCACAGAAATGAAAACGCTGAGAATGATCAAGGGAACAAGTTTAAGAGATAGAATAAGAAAAGCAAAAATACGCGAAGACAGCGGAGTGGGGGATGTTGTGAAGTGGGTTCGAAACCGTTGTGTGGAGAGATCACGTGGAACGAATGGACGATGACAGACTAGCAAAAACCGTGATGAGAGAGAAACCAAACACCAAACGGTCGCCTGGACGGCCCCCCAAAAGATGGAGAAGCAGCTGGATTTCGACCTCAATCGAGGATCGATGAGGCATTGTGTAGATAACAGAACTTGGTTCTACCTAAAAGAAGAAGGCATGTTTTGTGTTAAAATTTTATTCATATCAACGATTTAATCATAACTGACTTAGCGGATACCAAAAGGTCTTTACGGATTGATGGGTCATTAATTTATACAAATCAATCAATGAATCAAATAAGAGTTTGGCAACGATAGTGGATAAAGGATGAATTGGTCTATATCTTCTCTGTGTACCTACTAATGTGCTAAGCCATGGAATCTGAATTTAACTGAGGAATAAGGAAGTAGCTCCAACGTCTGAGTATATAATGTATCTATCCAACAAATCCTAGATATCTTCTTAAATGAGCACGACCATTATGACTGATGACCACGTTTCATTGTTGAAGATATTGCAAGATATAACGTGTAAGAAGGTCTTAGAATCCTGATTTTTTCAATTGACTGTCTGCATTCTATTTCTGATATTGTCCTGGTAGAATGATCTTTTAAAGTTACAAACTCAACGCTATGTCTTAAGTGAGCAATGGGCGATATAAATATTGGCACTTCCTACGTTCGACTAAAATGCTTTGTATAGTTTTTCAATAACTCAAACCAGAATTGATTAAGTTTCCATAAAATATGACAAAAGCGTCGTTTGTTTGCCCATGATGAAAATTAGTTGGAAAATGGTCGTACAAACATTACATTGTGACTGGTTTATCAAATTACATTTGTTAAATAGTAATTATTCAGGTTAATTCACTAACCACCTACACGAAATAATCCATCGAATTCATTTGCAATGCTAAATTATCTGATAAATTAAGCGACTAGTTTCTGTATATACAGGGTGTTTCCAAATAAGTGCGAAAAATTTTAAAGAGTTATTTTTGAGCCAATTTAAGCATAAAAGTTTATATAAATATATGTCAGATTATGCTTAGTATTTAAGATACAGAGTGTTAAAACTTATTATTTTCAGTTTTTTTTACTTTATATCACTTGTTTCTAAAGATAATTAAGTCAAATTTGAAACACAATACTTTTTACAGTTCTCATAAAAAAAAACATTATTATGTAATATAATATACAGTGTATGTGATGTCACAAAAGTATGGCAAGCGAAAGCAAGTTGTCGACGGGGGGGGGGGGGGGGGGGGTAGACACCAGCAGCATTCCGATTTCTAGTGGAAAAGGCAGGGTTGAGTCTATTTTTCTAAATTTGAAGCTCTTGAACAGGGGGGGGCGACCACAAGAAAAAAGAGGGGGGGGCGACCACAAGAAAAAATAAGTTTCCGACAGGGGGGAGGATGCGAGCAACATACACATTCCTAGTATAAAAGGCAGAGTCGGTTCTATTTTCCTGAACTCAAGGCTCTTGGGAGGGGAGGGGCGATCGGAAGCATACACATTCCTATACTCTATTCAAGAACTAGAGGGAGTAATAAAACTGTTACCGAAACCTCCAATGTACCTGCTCCAGTACCGCAGGTAACTGAGGACTGCCGTAAGTCTAGTTGTATTTATTTATATTTAAATATTATAAGCTTTTATAAATTTACTGCAACAATAAAATTTCTGATAGTTCAATTTAATTTCCGTCAGTGAGCAAAGTACACCTTTCAATGTGGCCTTAGTGAGATACCCAAAAGATATGGCTTCCATATCTATATTTATTCCAAAATCGTTAAACCAGGACATTTTTTTCTCAACGAAAAATTTATTTCGATGAATGTTTATGATACCTTCAGACATCAATATCTAGATAATAATGTTAAAAGCTCTCTTGATATTTGTTCCAACATAACAGTAGTTGGAAAATCTACTATGTACCGAATACTGAAGGAGAAAAAAATGACTGGAATTGTTAGTATTCCCACGCCACATTAGATCACAGGCGGACGGAAAACCTCATTGGAAGAAGAGATATAAACTGCAATAAAAGGAGTTGTATATACATTTTATTATGTGAAGCAGATCCCAACCGTCGACAAAATTCTAACTAAAATTAATGAAGATCGGGATTTTCCTGAAATTAAAAGAATTGAGCTCTGGAAATTGTTCAGAGAACTTAATTTTTGCTGGGAAAAACCAGATAGGAAATTTGTTCTTATAGATCGTCCGGAAAATGTCCGTTGGAGAAGAACATATCTCCCTCAAGTAAAAGGTACTTACAAAATTAGTAATTTAACTAAACTTTTGAAAGATTTTTTTGAATAAAGTTACTGCAGAAAATTGGGAAAAATCCCTATAAGAAGAGAATAAAAGAAAATGTGGAAACCCGATCGGTGAGATAAAGGAACCATTTATAATTAATTTGAGTGAAGATAGCTTCACTGACTTTGATTACGAATTAGATACTTAATGTTTACCTGCGTAAACACAATTTATTATTTAAATTTCTGTAACATATAAAAATTAGTCATATCTGAATCCCTTTTTAGTGTTTAATTGTAATTCTGCAGATGGTTTAAGAAATAAATGAACTGAAACGTCAAATGTCCTAAAAATGTTTTTAATTAATTATGACCGAGAGCCCAAAAAAATTTTAATATTATATGGACGAATTTATTTTTTTCTATATATTTAACTTCTTGTATTTTTGACTATAGGTATTTTGTAAGTTTTTATAAATTATAACTTAGAATTTTTTGAGAGAAAAAGCTACGTTTAATCTGAATGTGACTAATTATGCCATAATTAAAAATAATCAAAATACAATTTTGATTTGTGTAAAATATGTCAAAATTATCTATATTTTCTAATGTATGTGAATTATTAAGAAATCATAAGAAATAGAACAATATTATAAAAACTTTTTATTTTAAGTTTTTTACCGAAATAATATTCTATACTATAAATACTTAGTGATAAAATAAACCTCCTTTCGACGCCTAGGACAAGGATTAAAATCCTTTTTAACACTTCACACATCCAAATATCTATTGTTATTCAACCCAAAAAGGCCATTATTATAGATCGATATTTTTGATTATAAAATTTCTAACCCATTCCTACGAAAAATATGTGTCTAACACATTTTACCAAATACACAGGACTAAAGAACACAGGTAGTTTGCGAAGAAAAAAAAAAGGATAAAAAATGATTTATTACTCTCTCTAGTTCTTGAATAAACTATAGTAAATGAGGCAAAATCGGATCTATTTTCCTGAACTCAAGGCCCTTGGGGGGGGGTGGCGATCGCTCCCACCGCCCCCCCCCCTTGGATCCGCGCCTGATACAGAGTGGTACTTTTTTATGGGTTTGTAAAGTTTTACCCTCTAGAATTTTTTTCTTCGGGCGACACCGATTCGATTTGATTACTCAGTTAGCTTTCCCATCCTACCTTCAAACTTTTCTATCTGTTAAGTTTTCCACTAAAAGTCAATAGATTTTCCACAAAAAAGGAGAATACATAAGTAAAAAATCACAATGTATTTGTTTTAATCAATTTTCTTTAATATTTGTTTTAACCAACAGGGAGGGACTAAGAAAAAAAATAGAAAATAATAAGATCAGAATTTATACAACAGTAACAAAATGTCAATAACAAAAATTATAATACTTGTTGAGAATGATCACCCGCAGCCATAATAGAAGAATCCGATTGCAAGACACAATAATGCAACTCCTCAAATCTTCAATATCTTCAACAAGAGATGTACAAACCCAAGATTTAAGGAAATGAAATCCTATATGAAAAAATCTCAAGTATTTAGTGCCGGAGATAGGGCAGGCCAGTATTAAGTGCCTCCTCGACCTATCCAACGATTTAGATACACTGCCTCTAACTGACAAACCATAGTTCCCGTCTAACTTGAAAAGGAACCTCTTCGAGAAGGGCAGATAACTCTTCCTTGAAAAAGTGACAGTATTAGTCGCCATTTGATCTTAATGAAAGGAAGCATGGGTCAATTAAATAATCACATATGATATCAATCCATATATTTAATGAAAGCTGATATTGATAACTGGCTTCAAAAAATGCATGCTAATTTTCTTCAGCCAAATGTGATTATTGTGAAAATTTCTTTTGGATCTACTTGAAAATTTTATCTCATTATTAAACAAAAAACGGAATAAAAAAAGGGGAGATTGGGCGATAATTTTAAGTATCCTGTCGTAGTAATGCCCCTGATGTTAAGGGCATATAACTAACGAACTATTTGCGACCACCTTAAACATACGGATGTTTTGTTCCGATACCGGTGGTGGACTCATCAGTGGGATCTACCGGTATCTTTCCTAGACATCCTTGTACTTTCCATAAACTTGGACCTCTATTTAAGTCTAGTTTTGCCGGAAAGCGGTGGTAAGATGTTATGTTCTACAACAATCCGTTGGCAAAAAACTATACCCGGCAAAAAGTCTCGAGGTAAAGGCGCCTGCAGTCGCTGGATATGATAGAGATACAATTGGTGTTCCGTTAAAATTCGGAATACTGTGGAATTGCTTATATTTAGTATATTGGCAATTTTTCTCGTATTTGTTTACAATCCATGGAAATTAAACTTTTATAGGGAAAAAAAATGTAACTAGCGATTTTATTGCTGAAAAGGGTATATTTTGGCATCACTAAAAACATACTTCAATGGAAATTCATATGATCCATGGCTTACAAAATGGCGGCAAAAAAATGGTCATTTTTTTCAGTTATTCCAGTTTATCTTGAAAAATAAGGGTTTTATGAAAAAATGTTTCAAACAAAAGTTGTAGATAATTGAATATAATAAATAAATGATATAATTAAAGTTATAGGTGGCGCCACTAGTTATCGAAATATTACTTTTTTTCTCGGAAAATTCCATTTTTATTATTTAAAATTGGGGGAAATGATAGATATTTTTGACCCAAAAAAGTATGTTTAATCCGAAATTTGTGAGTTGAATAGTTTCCGAGAAAATCGAGCTCAAAGTTGAAAATTCGATGTCGATTATTATCCTTCCTAATAAAGATACAGCAACCAGGTTGACAGCAATTTGTCTGAAATGACGTATATTTTAAAGACATATTTTCAAAAAAAATTTCGAGAAAATTGCGAAAAACAGTTTTTTTGCACTAGAAAAATTGCATTAACTTTTTTATCAGTGTACTAGATTATTCTAATATGTCTATTAGATTTAGATATATCATTTTCGATCTCTGGAAAAAAAATTGTTTTACGATAAAATTTACCCCTTTTTTTAAAAAAAAATTCGCAACGTCGCGGTTTATAAATATTAAGGGCTGAAATTTACAGAAGACATTATTGAATACTTGTAGTTTATCGAAAAATTTTTTGGTTTCATGAAAAACATCCCTGTAAGATCTATGGGCCTCTGAAAATTACCCACAGAATCAATCCGACGGTATTCAAATAGCGCGGGTACAGCTAGTCAGCGGGTTGCTAAGTTTCAAGGCGCAGATGTCTTCCGCTCTTGGCAGTATCCGATTCGGAGCCGGCATTCTGGTAACACCTGTCATTTCGGAGTAGTATGCTTTGGAGTTAATTTGATATAACGTTTTGACATACTAGAAAGAAAAAATTTTATAGTGTTTATACATTTGTAAAAGCACTATTGCAAACATTTTTTGCATTTAAAAGCGTTTTAGTGAAAGTCCACGCAAATTTTAACTTTAAAAAAGTATTTGAACAGGTGGTGGACCATTGAATGGGACATATAAATCATTACGAAACAGTGGTAAGAAAAATTGTAAAATATTATTTTATTAAATTATTACATAGAACTTGTTAATAAGTTTTTTTTTTTTAAATTGTTCATTCAACTAAATTTATTACAATATTATTGTAAAACTGTATACAGATATGTATAATATATTAATGTATTTATTCACTTCTTGATATACAGGGTGTCCAAGATAAGGATCCTAAGCATGGGGATCTCAGTACCTGTTGGAGTTACAGCTTAGGTTAAATTAGAAAAAAGTTGCGTACTTTGAAGCGTATTTACATGCCGTTGAGAAACTTTAAAAATTTTCATGGCCAGCTGAGATATTGGGGAAAAACGAAAATTTGACGAAATAGATTTTATTTTTTTGTGACTTTATTTTAAAAGATATTAAAAAACTAATAAAACTTTTTCATTGGCACTTTTTAGATAATATGTGATGGCGTTTTTAAATTTTATATCCGACGTTTTGTTTTCGAGAAACCATCATCAACTTTATTTTTTTATATGGCCCAAAAAAAAAGTATACCCTGTATCTGATTCCATTTTTTATTACAAATTCAACAATGTATCACATGTCATATTTTTTTTGTTAGACAAAAAAAATGCGATTTTTCTATTTTTTTAAACATATTTTTAAGTAGGCTTTGCAAACAAATAATGCTTTGACACTTTGACGTAAATACCTGTTATTCTGTCACATATGACTTAATTTAATGTTTATGGTAAGATAAAATAATAATTGTTAAGTTGATTTAGAGTTATTAAGTTGTTTGTAGAGTTCTTGTCGTTGTTGTTACTGTTGTTATTGTTTATTGTTGAATAATTATTATTGTGTTATTATCGTCGAATATGCCGGGTGGCCATTATAGTCATGAAGAAAAGTTTGACATGCTGACCTGCTACATTTTGTGCCAGAAGAATACTATAAATACTGCAGCAATGTATCTAAATAAATTTCCAGATAGAAAGCAACCATGTAAGTCCATTTTCTTACAGTTGGCGCGAAATTTAAAACAATATGGATCATTTAAAAAGCCAGTTTCATCCCGAAAAAAGGATTCTTCCGAAGAAACCCAAAATAACGTATTACAAGCAGTTGTTGAGAACCCTGACATCTCTTGCAGGCAAATTGAAAAAAATATAGGAGTAGCCAAATCCACTGCTCAATTTATTTTGCGTAAAAATAGATATCACCCCTATAAATTTAGGATTTGCCAAGCACTTAAACCAAGGGATCTTGAACGACGCCGGCATTTCTGTGAGTGGTATACACGCGCATGTGAAGATGATATCAATTTCCCTGCAAAAATAATATGGTCTGACGAAAGTCTAGTCACTAATAATGGTGTCTTTAACCGCCGGAATACTCATTACTGGGCGCAACAGAATCCGCGTGTTCAAAAAATTTCAAGACATCAGGAGCGTTTTGGGTTTAATATGTGGTGTGGAATTTTCGGTACCAAAATACTAGGTCCATTTATCTACCATAGTTCGTTAACTGGAGAACGATACCTTCAATTATTACAAAATAATTTAGAAGACTGCTTGGAGGATTTACCTCTGGCACAGGTTAATACCTGTTGGTTTCAACAAGACGGTGCTCCTGCACATAATTCTAGGCAGGTTCGCGAGTATCTTACGCAGCGATTTCCTGGAAAGTGGATTGGAACCTCCAGTGAAGTGCCTTGGCCAGCGCGATCTCCGGACTTAACCCCTATGGACTTCTTTCTTTGGGGGTTTCTTAAAAGCGAAATATACCATCATTCTTTTGAGACTGAGCAGCAGTTACGAGAATGTGTAACTAATGCATTCAACAGTATTACACCTGACATGTTGCGTGATGTTTTAAATTATACCATAAGAAGATCATATTTATGTCTGGAAAATAACGGAAATCTGTTTGAACACCTGCTTTAAATTGAATAAAAAAAATTGTTAATTTATTTGTTGTTTTAGTTATTTTTAAATAATTTATCATTCTTTGTATATCATTAAAATAATGATTATCTTGTGGTTAAATTTATGGTAGATTAAATTTTCTTGTTTCTAAGTAGTACTATGCTCCATTCAGCTTCATTGCTCTGTAAATAGATATTAACTAATATGTGAGATCAATAACTCATAACAGGTATTTACGTCAAAGTGTCAAAGCATTATTGGTTTGCAAAGCCTACTTAAAAATATGTTTAAAAAAATAGAAAAATCGCATTTTTTTTTGTCTAACAAAAAAAATATGACATGTGATACATCGTTGAATTTGTAATAAAAAATGGAATCAGATACAGGGTATACTTTTTTTTTGGGCCATATAAAAAAATAAAGTTGATGATGGTTTGTCGAAAACAAAACGTCGGATATAAAATTTAAAAACGCCATCACGTATTATCTAAAAAGTGCCAATGAAAAAGTTCAAATTTTCGTTTTTCCCCAATATCTCAGCTGGCCATGAAAATTTTTAAAGTTTCTCAACGGCATGTAAATACGCTTCAAAGTACGCAAGTTTTTTCTAATTTAACCTAAGCTGTAACTCCAACAAGTACTGAGATCCCCATGCTTAGGATCCTTATCTTGGACACCCTGTATATATATATATATATATATATATATATATATATATATATATATATATATATATATATATATATATATATATTTCCAGGGATCGGAAATGATATATTTAAATCTAATAGAATTTTTAGAATAATCGTAAGTACACTAACAAAGAGTTATTACAATTTTTCGAGTGTAAAAAACTGTTTTTCGCAATTTTCTCGACGGAAAATCAAAAAAAAAATTTTTTGAACATATATCTTGAAAATATACGTCATTTCAAACAAATTGATGTCAACCTGGTTGCTGTATCTTTTTTAGGAAGGATAATAATCGACATCGAATTTTCAATTTGAGCTCGATTTTCTCGGAAACTATTCAACTAACAAATTTCGAATTAAACACACTTTTTTGAGTCAAAAATATCTATCATTTCCTAGAATTCTGAAGCGATAGTTAAATAACTAATACCATTTATTTATAAATAAAAAAAAATGGAATTTTCCGAGAAAAAAAAATATTTCGGTAACTAGTGGCGCCACCTATAACTTCAATTATATCAATCGATAGGTTTTTTTAATTATCTATATATATGTATATATATAAATATATATATATATATATATATATATATATATATATATATATATATATATATATATATATATATATTATAGTTAATTAATAAATATCATTTAATTATATAAAAAAATGGAATTTTCCGAGAAAAAAATAATATTTCGATAACTAGTGGCGCTACCTATAACTTTAATTATATCAATAGATTTTTCATTTATCTATAACTTTTGTTTGAAACATTTTTTCATACAACCCTTATTTTTCAAGCTAAACTGGAAAAACTAAAAAAAGGGACCATTTTTGGCCGCCATTTTGTAAACCATAGACCGTATGAATTTCCATTGAAGTATGTTTTTAGCGATACCAAAATATACCCTTTTCAGCAATAAAATTGCTAGTTATATTTTTTTCCCAAAACGGCTCGTTTTGAGTCTAATTTCCATGGATCATTAGAAGATTCTTTTATTAAATTAAGAACAGTTTCCTCTAGCGTTACGGTTCTCATCTTCCGAGAACGTCCACAATCAAAAGTTCGTTTTAGAAATGTACAATTTTCTCGTAAACGCGCCAATGTCTTATGATGAGGTAACCTATGTTGTGGATATAATTCAGCATAAATCCGTTGAGCTTCTAATGCATTTTCATTAGCACGACCATAAACAAAATGCATATCTGACATTTCAACATTTGTAAACTGTCATTTTTACTATTTTCTTACTTACTTTACATTAAGAGTCCATCACACTTATCCACAGAAATAATAACATGTTACAACAATAACACAATATGACAAATTAGGTGCGAACTTATTTGATAACAGCCTACTATATCTTTTCGTCAGTTAATAAATCACCTCTACAGAACTTAATTGTATCTGAGCATATTTTATTTTTTTGTGGAAAAACTAATAACTTTTACAGAAAAACTTAATAGTCAAAAAAGTTCCACAATAAGATGGGAAAGCTAACTAAATAATGAAATCGAGTCAGTGGCGCTTGAAAAAGAAGTTCAGGAGTGTAAAATTTTACTAAACCGGAAAAAAGTGCCACTCTCTATAATATTTCTCATAATAAATTTTTTTTTCGAGAACTGTAAGACCTGTAATGTTTGACTTAATTATCACTCGTTTACAAAATTTAACTTTTTGTCTGTTATCGTGAATTTTATGGTTAATAATATTCACTTAAGACCTCTTTTTGTCAAATCTAACCTCAAAAATTTTTTTGCAGCTCAACTTACTTTTTTTTTTCTTTTTATCATTTAAGCGAATTTATTTATCGATAACGTGCGTATTTTACTGTGTTAAGATTAGTATCTGAAGTTTTTGCGTCATGAGTAGTTCAAGGAGAAGCTGTTTAAACAATCCAATCATTTTTACTATATGTGTTTAGAATATGTGTTTAACAATTGTAGAAAAGTTATATCAGAGTTGGTGAAAAATACCTATTTTGAATATTTTGGGATGCTCTTAGATAAAAAAGTTTTGGGCTCCTAATTGTGTTTGTAAATCGCGAGTGGAATATTTAAGATTACGGAAAAGTGGTAAAAGAAGTGCCTTTAAATTTGGAACACCGACTATTTGGCGAGAACCACAAAATCATCTCGAAGAGTGTTACTTTTGTAGCGTGAACGTAAACGGTCTAAACAATAAAAATCGAGCTAAGTGGCAGTACCCAAGTACTAGTTATGTTCAGCGTCCAGTGCGCCATTCACCTGACTTTTCAGTGCCTAAAAATATATCTGAACCCTTGGAATAAGACAAGGAAGGACCAAGCTCATCATAAAATTATGCTGATTTTGAAGGTATGAGTCAAAATGCTTTTCCCAAAATGAGTTAGATGATCTTGTAAGAGATTTAAATCTTTCTAAACAAGCTTCAGAATTGTTGGCATCAAGACTGAAAGAAAAAAATATAATTTCCTCAAATACTAAAATAACTTTTTATCGTGAAAGAGATAGAGAATTACGGCGTTATTTTTCGGAAGAAAACGGTATTACCTTTTGTTCAGACATTAAAAACTTGTTGATAAAAATGGGCTTGAAACAATACGAACCAAACGACTGGCGTTTATTCATTGACAACTCAAAAGGTAGCCTAAAATGTATTCTATTACATAATGGAAATAAACACGCTGGAGTACCTATTGCCCACAGTATAAAGTTAAAGGAAAAATATTGTAACATCTCGCTAGTCTTGAATAAAATATAGTACAATGACCATATGTGGCAAATTTCTGTTGATTTAAAAATGGTGAATATTCTTCTCGGTCAACAAAGTGGTTACACTAAGTTTCCCTGTTTTGTGTACAGGTATTCTACATCAAAACTGAACAATATGTCTCCGGGCTCTAACTGGATGGTTCTTAATCTTTGGACAAAGTGTCCAGAGTTTTTAACAAAGGACCGGATTTTCCTGTAAAGGAATGTAGAAGTCTAGCCAGATATTTACCTACTTTGTAGGTTTGTGAATCGATTGCGCTGACGATTGGACGTAGGGGAATATTTTCTTTATGGATTTTAGGCAGTCCGCAAAGAGTTGGAATATTGAAGCTGCTTGGTTTAACGGCTTTGTTTTCTTCTGGAATGAGGCTGGACGCGTTAATTAGAGGTGTGAAGTTCCTTTCGATTTTGCTTGTTGGATCCGTCCTAATGACTTTGTAAGCATTATCGTCCAAGAGCTGGTTTATTTTTGTCCAAGGATTACAAAACATCCAATTAGAGCCCGGAGACATATTGGTCAGTTTTGATATAGAATCTCTGCACACAAATGTTTCTATAAATGGTTCAGTTTCCATAATTTCGGACATATTACGAAATAACTAACAACACAGACTCCATCCTACTAGAATTAATTAAAGCATGCCTGATTTCCACTTATTTTACTTTTCAAGGAACTTTCTACGAGCAAATTTCGGGAGCGGTCATGGGCTCTCCGTTATCACCTGTGATAGCTAACATCTTGATGGAAGCTTTAGAAGAAAATTCTTTGTCTTCTGTTCCTCTAAATCCTAAATTTTGGCGCAGATATGTAGATGATACGTTAGTATTTTGGCCCCATGGTGCAGATAACCTCCATAATTTCCTAAATTATCTAAATCAAGAACACTCTAGCATAAAATTTACTATAGAAACTGAATCAAATGGTGCTCTTCCCTTTCTCGATGTACTAGTACAAAGAAAAAAGAATGACAAATTAGGACATTCTGTGTACAGAAAACCAACACATACAAATCGGTATCTCAATGCAACGTCACACCATCACTCTTCTCAAAAAAAATCCGTCATAAACTCTTTCGTACATAAAGCGCTTTCAAAATGTGATGAACAATCACTAAAATTAGAAACAGAAAAACTGGCCAAGAGAGGCAACGGATATTGCGCTGAAGATATAAGACGTTCTATTAATAACTGTAAAAACCCAACTCCTCAACAAAATGGCATAAACGTACCTCTTGTGGACAGTGTTGTCTTCCCTTACATGCACGAAACCACCGGCAAGATTGTCAGATTGCTCCGAAAATCAAACATTTGGACAATTTTCAACACATGTAAGAAAGTAGGGCAATATTTTAAGTCTCCAAAGGATGCAATTCCATTTCAAATAGAAGGCGTTTACGAGATACCTTGCTCTTATGGTAAAATGTATGCAGGTGAAACAGGATGGTCTATATCTATCAGGCTTAAGGAACATAAAAAATATATAAAAAAGAAACAAATTGTAAAATTTGTAGTAGCTGAACACCAGCCTTGCTCATTTCACACTTTTAATGCAAAAGAATGCAATCATTAGTGTCTGGTTTCTTTAAATTTGGAAGTGTCCAAATAATATTAATATAGATGCGGGTTAGATTCTATATCACACGTGGAAATTGATCGTAACGCAGGATCACGGTTCGCTGAGCACCAGTCAGGTATAGATACTGGGCTATTGCTCCTCGATAGTAATTCTATTTTCTAATCTCGTGAAATAAAGATCCCCGAGGATGCCTTGTACAATCGCTGCCGAAACGTCGGACAACTATTCCAATTTGTCACAATCTAAACCCCGGAATCATAATTTTGAACTTGGCCAAAGCCGTGAAATTTTTCGTTCTTTATTGTAACAATAGATTCGAAAACTAAACGATAGGTTAAAAAATATAGTATTCCACTCTTGCCCTCATCTCATTCCTCAAACTTTTATCCTCAAAAGTTATTACAGTGGTATTTATGTTTCAACTTTCATTAACAATAGGTAAACAACAGGATATAATTTAGGAATGAACGAGATCAACTCAACGACGTAGAGATTCCGACATATGTTTTTTTATAAACAAAAAAAACCATATTATCATCTATCGATCGATCTGGCTTCACTACAAAGATTTTGAAAGAACGAACAGTGCTCTACGACAAATAAGAACCGAATTAAGATTTTTTTATCAAAAAATCATAATAAATATGTGGGAGGACCTTCTTTCATCTTCTTTTATATCGCAATATAGAATTCATCCATTTATGAATTAAAGTCATGAAAAGGCATTTCCTGGAGCTATTGATTAGATTTAACCACTTTAAGCGGATTGTTAGAAAAATCGTTTTTCACCTTTGCGGATGAAACAATGAAAATTAAGGTAGGTAATTTTGTAATTCTAGAATCCCGATTAAGAATTATGCAATTAACATTTAAATCAGTTGCAGATTGAAATTTAGTGAACCGACTATTGTGCATCGAAGGTTTTAGAATTAAAATTCAATTTTCATTTTGGGCTTTTACAAATTTAAATTGGTAAATCCACCACAATGTAACGATTGTATGGCTATTTTCCATTTAATTGTCATTAAGAGCAAAGCCAATAAGGCTTTCATTGAGTTTTATGGAAATCAGTCAATTTTGGTCTGTATTATTGCAAAACAAGGTATTAACAAGTATTATGCGCAACAATTGTGATTTGAACAAGTAAATTACAAATCATATATACAGAGAATCCCACGAGGTATATTCTCATTGTAATGGAACATCACTAATTATGTTATGCTGATTAACTTTATGTATACTTCACTAAAAGGAGGAACTAAGCTATATCTATATATTTTATATTATCACCCGAGAAAATCTAAAGGAAAAAATAAATCAGTTATCCTACTTAAACCTAAACTCAGTCTAGTGTTCGTTGTTTTAAAGTTATTTATAACATCGTCAATTAGTTTTAAAGGATAACCATTCTGTGGTAAATCGGATTTAATATTTGCTACCTCTTTTTCCAATGAATCGGCATTATTGCATATAGAAACAGCGCGAGTATAGAGGTTGCGCATAATTCCCCGTTTTGTTACAATATAATGATTAGAATTATGATTAAGATATTTCCAGTATCGGTTGGCTTTCTGTATATTGAAGTTTTAATAGTTCCATTTGAACGGCTCACCATGACATCAAGGAAGGGCAATTGATCATTTACGTCTTTTTTCATGGTAAACTTAATTGTAGGAAGAATGGAATTTAAATATTTCAAGAGATCATTAAGTTCTTGATCATTGCACTTCCATACGATGAAGGTATCATCGACATTTCTCAACCAGACTATCGGTTTTACTGTTTATGGCACGAATTTCGAACCATATATCATCCTGAGCGTAGAATTTGTCCCTTACTTGAAATTAAGGACTACGGAGGCAACACTCCAAAAGATCCAGTGGTAACGTGATTCTGATCTGATAAAGTAGTATTATCTGGGAGTCTAGTTTTGATTATGTCTAGTGATTCCCCTAATGGTACATTAGTATACAGACTTTCCACATCAAAGCTTATTAGTCAGTCATCTGGTTCTAGATTGATGGTATTAATAATGTTCACGAAATGTGTAGTATTTTTAACATATGTGTTTGTCTTACCTTCTAAAAGTTGTATGATTTTTAAAAGAAACTTCGCCACTGCATTTACTGGGGATCCTCTGGAGCTAGTTATTGGCCACAATGGTATGTATATTTTATGAATTTTTGTTAGTCTGTAAATATGTAGTGGCTTACTGTAGTGTGGTGTGAGCGACGATCGTAGGTTGTCAGGTATATGATCTTGGTATTTCCATAGTGTTCTGTAGATTTTTGACTCTGTTAATTTAGTGAGCTCACGAGCTAATTTTCTATATTTTCCTTTTTCCAAGATATCTCCGACTTAATGATTTCTTGAAACATTTAAATACCTTTCGACTTATAATTAAGTTTACCATGGAAAAAGAGGTAAATGATCAATTGCCCGTCCTAGATGTCATGGTGAACCGTTCAACCGAAACTATTAAAACTTCAGTATACAGAAAACCAACGTATACTGGACAATATCTGAATCATAGTTATAATCATTTTTTTATAACAAAACGAGGAATCATACGCAACCTCTATAATCGCACTGTATCTATATGCAATAATGCCGATTCATTGAAAAAGAAGTGGCAAATATTAAATCCGATTTACAACAGAATGGTTATTCTTTAAAACTAATTGACGATGTTAAAAATAACTTTAAAACAATGAACACTGGACAGCAAGAAACACATTCCTTCTTCACAATTCCATACATTAAGGGAACTTCGGAGAAAATAAAACGAATTGCCAGTAGTTATAATATAAAATCAGGAAATACACTTAGAGCTCATTTAGCAAAAACAAAAATAAAAACTACCGATAGGAAAGAATGTGTTTAAAAAGTTTCACGTGAGTGTGGTGAAATATTTATTGGAGAAACCAAACGACCACCGGAAGTTAGAATTAAGGAACATAAAACTCATACACAAAAACGGGAAACGTCGAGATCAGGTATTGCAGAACACGCCTGGGATAAACAACACCATATAAAATGGTCTGAGGATGCGGCAACATACATGGAACCCAACATGAAAAAAAGAAAATTTATACAAGCAGCTTTGCCCTTCAATGGATACAATCCCTATATAAGCTGGTAGTCTTAAGACAACATATTGAGTTTATACTTGATAACGTTTAGAGATACAATCTAATCGAAACGTCGTAAAATGAATAAAAATAAAGACAATGCAAGTCTGACAACCACATTTTAGTCAATCTTCAACATTGTCTGCAACCTTCAAACAAACGTAAGAAAGAATGAGTTAAATACTTAGAAAAGCAATAAACGAGTGGTTACATGATCATTAATATCGTTTCTTTTATTTATTAACCGACTTCTAAAAGAAGGAGGTTCTCAATTCGTCGACTATGTATTTTTTTTTTTTATGTATGTACACCGATTACTCCGGAACGGCTGCACCGATTTGAATGAAATTTTTTACGTTATGTAAAGGAAGTTGCTGCGGTGGTCCCATATTTTTTTAGATGAAATTGATGCAGTAAAATCCAAGATGGCGCTTACAATATGGCGGCCAAAAAAATTAATTTTGTCCGATTTTCTCCAAAATTAGTATGGAGAAATTTTCGGGGTTGTACCCAACGAATCTGAAATTATTTTTCAAAAATACAAAATGGCGGATCCAATATGGCGGACAAAAAAATTTAATTTACTCCGCTTTTCTCCAAAATTGGTATGGTAGAGTTTTCGAGGTGGCACATAACGAATCTAATATTATTTTTAAAAAATTCAATATGGCGGGTCCAATATGGCGAACGAAAAAAATCAATTTTGTCCGCTTTTCACCAAAATTGGTACGGGGGAATTTTCGGGGTCGCATATGACGAATCTAAAATAATTTTTAAAAAATTCAATATGGCGGATCCAATATGGCGGAAGAAAAAATCAATTTTGTCCGATTTTCTCCAAAATTTGTACAGGGGAGTTTTAGGTGTCGCATATGACTAATATAAAATAATTTTAAAAAAAATCAATATGGCGGATCCAATATGGCCGACAAAAAAATCTTTTTTGTTCGATTTTGTCCAAAATTGGTACCGGGGAGTTTTTGGAGTCGCATATGACAAATCTAAAATAATTTTTAAAAAATTCAATATGGCGGATCCAATATGGCGGACGAAACAATCAATTTTATCCGATTTTCTCCAAAATTGTTATGGGGAAGTTTTTGGGGCCTCACATAAAGAATCAGAAATTATTTTTAAAAAATTCAATATGGTGAACAAAAAAAATCAATTTTGTCCGATTTTAACCAAAATTGGTACGGGAGAGTTTTCGGGGTCACACATGACGAATCTAAAATTATTTTTAAAAAATTTAATATGGCGTATTCAATATGGTGGAAAAAAAATTAATTTATTTTCTTTAAATATCGATATTGGAAGGTTTTGGGGCTTATATTACCAGTCTAAACTTAATTTAAAATTTAAGATAGTGGATTTTCTATGACAGACTAAATATTCGTTTGACCCAATTTGATTGGTATTTGGAAAATTCTAAGAACTAAAGAATGTTTAGTGGTTCATGTTTACAACTTTAGATAAAATGGGTACTTTTTTGCCAGTTTGGAGTCATTGCGAGGTACACTAATCTCGATTGGTACCTAGTTAAAATAATTTACGAATATCATAATGAATTCTAAAACTAAAAATAGAAAAATAAAATTTTTATAAAAAAATTGAACCGACTTCTAAAAGTGCGCTAAAAAGTGAAAAATAACCATAAATTTTTATATGAAATTGAACTTTTTGAAGTCGGCGCCAAATTATTTGAACACGAAATAAATAACTACTAATATATACAAATTATGGTAAGAAAGCAATTACAAAAAAAGTATTTTTAATCTGTTTATGCAAATCACATTTTGTCAGGTATTAGTTTGGCGCCGACTTTAAAAAGTTCAATTTCATATAAAAATTTATGGTTATTTTTCACTTTTTAGCGCACTTTTAGAAGTCGGTTCAATTTTTTTATAAAAATTTTATTTTATATTAAATTTATTTTCTTTAAACATCGATATTGGAAAGTGTTGGGGCCTATATTACCAATCTAAAATTAATTTGAAATTTAAGATAGTGGATTTTCTATGACAGACTAAATATTCGTTTGGCCCAATTTGATTGGTATTTGGAAAACTCTAAGAACTAAAGAATTTTTAGTGGTTAATTTTAGGGTGATTTACAACTTTGGATAAAATTTGTACTTTTTTGCCACTTTGGAGTCATTGCGAAGTACACTAATTTCGATTAGTTCTTAGTTCAAATAATTTATGAATATCATAATGAATTCTAAAACTAACAATAGAAAAATAAAATTTTTATAAAAAAAATTGAACCGACTTCTAAAAGTGCGCTAAAAAGTGAAAAATAACCATAAATTTTTATATGAAATTGAACTTTTTGAAGTCGGCGCCAAATTATTTGTAAATGAAATAAATAACTACTAATATATACAAATTATGGTAAGAAAGCAATTACAAAAAAAGTATTTTAAATCTGTTTATGCAAATCACATTTTGTCATGTATTAGTTTGGCGCCGACTTCAAAAAGTTCAATTTCATATAAAAATTTATGGTTATTTTTCAGTTTTTAGCGCACTTTTAGAAGTCGGTTCAATTTTTTTTATAAAAATTTTATTGATATAAAGACCTAGAAAAGTTTTATTAACTCTTTAGTATAAAATAAAATTTTTATAAAAAAATTGAACCGACTTCTAAAAGTGCGCTAAAAAGTGAAAAATAATCATAAATTTTTATATGAAATTGAACTTTTTAAAGTCGGCGCCAAACTAATACCTGACAAAATGTGATTTGCAAAAACAGATTAAAAATACTTTTTTTGTAATTGCTTTCTTACTATAATTTGTATATATTAGTAGTTATTTATTTCGTGTTCAAATAATTTGGCGCCGACTTCAAAAAGTTCAATTTCATATAAAAATTTATGGTTATTTTTCACTTTTTAGCGCACTTTTAGAAGTCGGTTCAATTTTTTTATAAAAATTTTATTTTTCTATTTTTAGTTTTAGAATTCATTATGATATTCGTAAATTATTTTAACTAGGTACCAATCGAGATTAGTGTACCTCGCAATGACTCCAAACTGGCAAAAAAGTACCCATTTTATCTAAAGTTGTAAACATGAACCACTAAACATTCTTTAGTTCTTAGAATTTTCCAAATACCAATCAAATTGGGTCAAACGAATATTTAGTCTGTCATAGAAAATCCACTATCTTAAATTTTAAATTAAGTTTAGACTGGTAATATAAGCCTCAAAACCTTCCAATATCGATATTTAAAGAAAATAAATTAATTTTTTTTCCACCATATTGAATACGCCATATTGAATTTTTTTTAAATAATTTTATATTCGTCATGTGTGACCCCGAAAACTATCCCGTACCAATTTTGGTAAAAATCGGACAAAATTGATTTTTTGGTCCGCCATATTGAATCCGCCATATTGAGTTTTTTAAAAATAATTTCAGATTCTTTATGTGAAGCCCCGAAAACTTCCCCATATCAATTTTGGAGAAAATAGGACAAAATTAATTTTTTATCGGCCATATTGGGTCCGCCATATTGAATTTTTCAAAAATTATTTTAGATTCGTCATATGCGACTCTGAAAACTCTCCCGTACCAATTTTGGAGAAAATGGGACAAAAACGATTTTTTTGTCGGCCATATTGAATCCGCCAAATTGAATCTTTTCAAAATTATTTTAGATTCGTCATATGCGACCCCGAAAACTCCCCCGTACCAATTTTCGAGAAAATGGAACAAAAACGATTTTTTTGTCGGCCATACTGAATCCGCCAAATTGAATTTTTTACAAATTATTTTAGATTCGTCATATGCGACTCCAAAAACTCTCCCGTACCAATTTTGGAGAAAATGGGACAAAAACGATTTTTTTGTCGGCCATACTGAATCCGCCAAATTGAATTTTTTACAAATTATTTTAGATTCGTCATATGCGACTCCGAAAACTCTCCCGTACCAATTTTGGAGAAAATGGGACAAAAACGATTTTTATGTCGGCCATACTGAATCCGCCAAATTGAATTTTTTACAAATTATTTTAGATTCGTCATATGCGACCCCGAAAACTTACTCGTACCAATTTTGGAATGGAGAAAATCGGACAAAATTAATTTTTTTTAGGGCCATATTGGATCCGCCATATTGAATTTTTAAAAAATTATTTTAGAATCGCCATACGCGAATCCGAAAACTCCCCCGTATCAATTTTGTAGAAAATCGGAGAAAATTGATTTTTTCGTCCGCCATATTGGATCCGCCATATTGAATTTTTTAAAAATTATTTTAGATTCGTCATATGCGACCCCGTAAACTCCCCCTTACCAATTTTGGTAAAAATCGGACAAAATTGATTTTTTCGTCCGCCATATTGGATCCGCCATATTGAATTCTTTAAAAATAATATCAGATTCGTTATATGCAACCTCGAAAACTCCCCTATACCAATTTTGAAGAAAATCGGTCTAAATCAAATTTTTTCGTCCGCCATATTGGATCCGCCATTTTGAATTTTTTAAAAATAATTTCAGATTCGTTGGGTACAACCCCGAAAATTCCTCCGTACCAATTTTGGAGAAAATCGGACAAAATTAATTTTTTTGGCCGCCATATTGTAAGCGCCATCTTGGATTTTACTGCACCAATTTCATCTAAATAAATATGGGACCACCGCAGCAACTTCCTTTACATAACGTAAAAAATTTCATTCAAATCGGTGCAGCCGTTCCGGAGTAATCGGTGTAAATACATAAAAAAAAAATACATAGTCGACGAATTGAGAACCTCCTTCTTTTAGAAGTCGGTTAAAAAAGATTAAAATGCTCAGGGGTCAGTTCGAATGAGAGGAGCGTACCTTTCGGGAATGAAATTCACCCCTACAGGGTGTACGATTGAAATAGGTACTGACGGGAACAGCCTCGGAAATTCGAGCTCGAGAGTGCTCTTGTTGAAATAAAAAGATTTAGTTACGATTTGACATTAGTTAGAGGCGGTACGGTTTTGAAAAAACTTCTTAGAAAATTACGTGAGGCGACTAACCAGTGCTAAGAAGGTTTTTATTCCTAATTTTTCATTTATTTTAGGGAAAAATCCTATTTTGTTTCACTTGGGAAAAGGGCAACTTTTGTGCCCTTTGCTTGAACAATTTAAATAGATGTTTTACGCGTTTTTATTCTTCTCTCAGTTAGTCTCTTCAAAAGCCCCTTATATATATTATCGTGAAAATTGAGTTTGCTATACTTTTATTAAAACAAAGATCAACTGGAGCAATTATTTTAATGATTTCGGAATTCATAATTAATATTAATTAAAGTTTCTCATTTTATATAATTTCATTTTTTATTTGGTATTAAAAAATTTATCGATTCTTCATGGACTGCAGCAATTGAGACTTTCACCAACTACTTAGGTGTACATTTTGTGAAAAGAACTAAGTCTGCGTATCTATAAAGTTGTTTTAGCACAAAAACTGAAGTCAAATCATCATTTCTTGTATCTTGAGAAGTACGTAACTAACGGAGCTGGAGTTTAAATAAAAATATTGATTTTCTTTTTTATTAGTTTGCTATTAAATTTTTGGTTTATTTTGTTATATAATAATGTTTTTTATAAGTGATTTAAAATAAATATATATCACGTCTTGTTCATTTCCGATTTTTCCTAAAAATCAAAAAGGTGGCTTTTTGGCATCCATTTTTACGTTTTGTTAGTTTTTAACCAACCCGTATAATATAAAAAGTTTTTGCTTCGACGAAAAACATTTTGAAACGAGACTAACACTTTTATCAAAAATTACTTTTTTTCAAAACAATTAAATTTTTAGTCTGTTCGTCCTCCTATATCCGAGGACATATTATGTATATATACAGGGTAGCGCAACGTCGGTTCATATACAGAAGAAGATACAATATTTTTAATAAGGAATATGTAGGTATATGAAACCATATTTTAAACTTTCCCTGAAATATAAACGGTGGCTTAAAAAAGTTTAAAACCAAAGTTGTCAAAATTTAAATGGAATGCCCTTATGTTGTTGCATATTGATTGTGCAAGCCAAATAAGGCTAAGTTACCGTTATGTTTCATTTCATCAACCTAAGACAAGCCGTTCGTAAGATTTTTAACTATTCTTGAAAATGTAGAACCAGTCGTGGGTGCCTTGCCTATTCAAATTAGATGTTTTAAAATGACCTCAAAAAATTATACTGGGTTACTTTTGAGAATATACATTGATATATATATATTATCTTATTTTAAATGGAACACCCTGTATTTATTATCGAATATATGTGCTAATCTTAACGGCCTTCAAAATTGTATTAAGGTTTTATTTGCCTATTTTTTTTATAGTTTTTTTGGTCATTTTACAATTGATTGGAAAAATGAATATAGTGTGCCTTTTCTTTACACCAAACCCATAAGAACAGAAGATAATAAAATAAATTTGAGAGTAGATTTCTGAACAGTCTTTCAAATTATCCCACTGCTCTAAAATAGGATACAATTATTGCTATGAAAAATCGAATCACTCATATTTACCCCGAAAGCCTTTTGAAAGCTAACCTTAAAAAATATTTTTTTATATTTCTCTTAAAAAATTAACATACGAGGTGTGGCAGAAAAGTAATGAGACTGGCAACACTGTAAATGATTTGGCAACGCTGCGCTGTTGTCCTTGATAGAGCACGTGTATTAGTACCCTCCCATCGCTCAGTGCGAGTTTCAACGTCTTCCGTTAACTATGTGATTTTTTCGAGTGCTATTAGTAAAGTTGTATTTTGTTTGTGCGTTACGCAAAATGGAAAAGCGGAATTTGGAGCAGTGTTATGCCATTCAATTTTTTATTAAGCTTGGAGAATCGGCATGTGTGACGTTTGAAAAGTTAAAAAAGGCCTATGGGGAACATTCTTTCTCCCGAGCCCAAGTTTTTCGCTGGAACAAATCATTTTTGGAAGGCAGAGAAAACGTTGAAAATGAATAACACTCAGGGAGGCCTTTTACCTCGAAAACGGACGAAAACATCGAACGTGTCGAGATTCTTGTGATATCAGATCGCCGTTTAACATTAAGAATGTTGAAGGAACAATTAAATTTGAACATATTTACCGTTCATTACATTTTGACTGAACATCTGCACATGCGAAAGGTTGTGCCAAAATGTTGCCGAAAAACCTCACAATTGAGCAGAAGGGCAATCGAAAAAACAAGTGTTTTGATCTTTTTGAC
The DNA here is from genome assembly GCA_034092305.1 of Diaprepes abbreviatus. Classification (NCBI taxonomy): domain Eukaryota; kingdom Metazoa; phylum Arthropoda; class Insecta; order Coleoptera; family Curculionidae; genus Diaprepes; species Diaprepes abbreviatus. Next base: position 4,366,641 of record JASJET010000106.1, read on the forward strand.
AGAATCGCCAATGAACAAGATTTCTTTAGTCGTGTGAATGTAGGTGATGAATCATGGATTTTTGAATACGATCCAGAGACCAAGAGGCAAAGTGAGGAGTGGCACACTCAGAGCTCTCCTCAACCAAAGAAAGCCCAAATGAGCAAATCGAAAATAAAATTAATGCTGATTTGTTTTTTTTTTGACACAAGGGGAATCGTCCACAAAGAATTTGTTATTCTAGGACAAACTGTCAAACAAGTTTTTTATAAAGACGTCTTTAAAAGGATCAGAAGGAAGGTGATTCGCATCAAACCAGACATTGCAGACAAATGGATGCATCATGACAACGCCCCATGTCACACTGCCCTCAATCATCTATTTGTTGGAGGTTTTTATGGAAGAGTTGCTGTTAAAAAGCTGCTTCTGTCAAAGAAGAATTGGGATGCTCGAATGGAGTTTGCTAGAGCTCATCTTTCTTGATCCACAGAAAAATGGAATATGGTACTTTAGAGTGACGAAAGCAAATTTTCACTATTTGGATTTGATGGCAGGAAGTATATAAGAAGACCAATTGGCGCAAGATTCAAGGCAAAGTACCAAATTTCTACTGTGAACATGGACCAGGGAACATAATGGTCTGGAGATGATTTTCTCGATCAGGGATAGGGCCAATTATTCAAGTGCAGGGTAAAGTAGACCGATTTCAATATAAAGAAATATTAGAAATACAATGCTCCCATTTGCAGAAGATGAAATTCCTAACTGTGGATATTTCAACAGGTCAATGATCTGAAGAATTCGCCTAAAATAGTAAAACAAGGTTTTGGTGAGAAAAATATAACTGTACTTGAGTGGCAATCCCAATCCCCAGACCTAAACTCAATTAACCATCTTTGAGACTTCTTAGATCGCCTTATTCGAATGCATTCCGATGTCAAAAATCAACAACAACTGTATAATATCATTAAATTAGAGTGAGCGTAAATTCCTCCAGGAACTTTCCAAAAATTAGTTCATGCCTAGAAGATGCCATGCAGTCTTAGATGCTAAAGGGTATTCTACAAGATACTAAAAAACTGTTTGTCTTATCTTTTCAACAATGTTTTTTGATGAAATTTAAAAGTTTCCATACTTATTTCCAACTGTCATTTGAAAATTCCTTTTATATATATATATATATATATATATATATATATATATATATATATATATATATATATATATATATATATATATATATATTTAAAAATGTGAATCTCACGGAAAATAATTTTCTTTAAAAACTAACCAAATATTGCTTTACATTATACTATCATTACGACTACGCTGCAAGCAATTACAAAGAATGTATTTTTAATCTGTTTATGCAAATCACATTTTGTCAGGTATTAGTTCAGGTTAGTTCTCAACACTCGTCTGTTCAAAGAATTATCCAAAAATCCTAACCCTGATTACGAAGCACTTCGTTGTTATAAGTTCTTAAAAATCAAAGGTAAACGTGAGTTTTTAACACACTTTAAAGATAAGACTTGGAGCTAAAGAATAACTTACTCATGTGACATCTTAGATCAGCTACGCAAGCTAAATTTGAAGCTGGATGGCAAAGAAAAGCACATTCCGAAATAATATCCAAACCATAGTATTAAAACTGCAAGACTGACGCCATAAAGTTAACCTAGGATAATTTATTATGTTTGAAAAATTTCGCACCTAAATTGAAGAGCTCGCAAAGTAAATTGTAGAAAATCTAAGGGAGGAAATGAATATCCACCTTCAAGCCTTTGAATCAGAAATTTAATGGTATATTCCGAAGTTCTCTGAACAAGAATCTGTGTTGGTATGAAAGTCATGTCACATATTTTTGGATTTAGCCGACATTCCGAATGAAATATTGGAGCTGTGAAATGACTCCTCATAATTTTGGTGTGCATGGGTCACTGATAACTTAAATTTTCCTAGCTTTCTTCTTGAATATTATTGCTATTTACTCTACTTACTTTGATAATAGTGGATTTTCAATTCTTCTTCATATCAAGACAAAAAGCAGGGATAATCTGCATGAACAAGATGGCATAAGATTGGCCTTGAGAAAAACCCAACCAAGAATTATAACATTTGTTATCCAAATCTCCTCATTAATCATTAATATAACTAATATTTCAAAAAAATGTCATCACTTTTTCAAAGTCATTATTTTTCTATTTTATTAATCAAATTTGACGGAAAGAAAAGAAGGGTCGCAAACATTTGAAAAGAAAAGAAGAAAGAATCGGAAATATTAGAAAGTTTGGCATTATTATTTACATTGCCATTTAAAAATATAAATTTTTCAAAACTTGCATATCATCGTTCTATAAATTATGGATATAGAAATAAATCACTGTCATGTTATGTCAAATTATAAATTTTGAGTAAATAGGCGTAGGTTCACTCACCCATAACCAATTTAATGTTGTTGTTGATCGTACCTACCTGAAAAAAAAAACATTAAATTAGAATTAAATTTTTTCATATTCTACCACCAAAATTATACATTCAAAAAATTTGTGGAGCTAAAAAGCGAGAAATGATATACGAATTTAAATTCTGAAACTTATTTCATACAACACAATATTTTTAGGCTTTCATTCGACAAGCGACATTATATTAAATTCATATTAAAATTTTTATAATATGTTACATTTAATATTAAACAGTCCGATTACAGACAACTGAACTAAATTTTTTCAGTTTAGTTTTTATAGGGTATTTAATACTGTCGCCCATTATGAACATTTTACGCATTATATATATATATATATATATATATATATATATATATATATATATATATATATATATATATATATATATATCATCATCATCATCATTTTCAGCTATTATCTACCATTTCTAAATTATGGTGCAGCCTCCCTTATTAAGTTGTTATTATGATGTTCCTTTATAGTTATTTATTATTATTATTTTTCTTGTTTTGTTGTTATTACTATTACGTGTTCTTATAATCATTACTCATTTGTGCCCAACTCTTTCTATCGATGGTTAATCGGGACCAAGTTGTTCCTGCCACTTTCCTGATGTCATAGTCCCATCTAATGTTAGGGCGTCTCTGTGGCCTCTTCGCGTTTCTGGGATACCACATAGTTGTTCTTGTGGTCCATCTGTTGTCAGTTCTTCTTGCTACATGACCTGCCCATTGTCATTTAAGGGATTTTATTCTTTGGATGACATCTGTCACCTGGGTCATTCGTCGTATCCAATCTATTCGTTTGCGATCCCTTTTTGTTATCCCTAGCATACATCTTTCCATGGATCTTTGAGCTACTTGGAGTTTCGTAATTATTTCGCTCTTCAATGTCCAAGTTTCGCAACCATATGTCATGATCGGTAATATGCATTGATCAAACGCTCTTTTCTTAAGGTAAAGTGGCATTCTGGATTTGAAGATGATGGAGTTTCGTCCGAATGCTGACCACGCCAGTTTGATTCTTCTGTTAATTTCTGGAAGTAGTGAACCCGACTTGTGTATAAGTTGACCCAGGTATACATATTCATCTACTACTTCCAGCGTGGTCTCGTTTATCCTTATTTCAATGTCTCTTATTAGATCGTTGCACATTACTTTTGTTGTTGCTAGGTTCATCTTTAAGCCAACTCTGTTACTGGCAATGTTCAGATCATTAATTTGTTCCTGCAGTTCTTCAGGATTTTTAGCAATCAGAACGATGTCATCAGCGAATCTTAAGTGGTTTAGATATTCACCGTCTATACATAGACCTTTATTTTCCCAGTCTATTTTGCGGAAGATACTTTCTAGAGTTGCTGTAAATAGCTTGGGGGATATTGCGTCACCTTGTCGGACTCCTTTCTGAGTTGGAAATTCTGGGGTATCTTTGTATACATTTACTCTAGCTGTGGCCTCTCTATATATGTTGGCTAGCATTTCTACGTAAGGCTTATCCACTCCCTGGTCGACTAGAGCTTCTATAACTGCTCTTGGGTATATTGAATCGAATGCCTTTTCAAAGTCTACGAAAGCTAATGTCAGTGGCAGATCATATTCTTTTGTTCGACTCATAATTTCTCGTAGTGTTTGAATATGATCCATTGTGCTGAAGCCACTTCTAAGGCCTGCTTGTTCTCGAGGTTGAGCAACATCAAGTGTGTTCTGTATTCTGTTGTTAATTATTTTTGTGAATATTTTGTATATTACTGGTAACAAGCTAATTGGTCTGTAATTTTTAAGGTCCTCTTTGCTACCTTTCTTGTGGATTAGGATTTTATTAGCGCTATTCCACTGTCTCGGAATGCGTCTTGCTTTTAGGCAGTTTGTGTATATGTTGGCTAAGATTTTCCAAGTTGAGTTTCCGGCGTATTTTATGAGTTCAGATGTGACACCGTCATTCCCAGCTGTCTTGCCGTTCTTCATGCTCCTAAGAGCTGCTTCTACTTCCTCCACAAGAACTTCTGGAACATCTTCTTGTGCTGTAGTTGTCTCTTCTTCTACTTCCTGATGTGCCGGTATTTTGTATAAGTCCTTATAGAATTTGGTTATGATTTTTATTATTTCATCCCTGTTTGTTATTCTTTCATTTCCGTTCACCAGTGCTATTACTTGTTTCTTACCGATGGTTAATGCGCTTTTTGTCTTCTTATAGCTCTTATGATTTTCGATTGCATCTTCCACAAGCCTCTCGTTATAGGATTTTATATCTTCTGCAATCTTCTTTCTTATCGTTTTGCACAGCTCCCTGAATTCTATTCGGTTTATGTTCGAGCTGATTTTCATTTGTCTTCGTTGTTTCAGAAGAGCTCTCGTTTCATTGGAGAGTTTTCTATTGTGGTTACGTGGTTGTGGTCCTCCAATTTCCTTGGCGCAGTTTAGGATCGTTTCCATCAAGTGTGAGCCATCTGTTGCGTCTTGTAGTTTTTCATTAATTAGGTCTTGATATTGTTCTGAGTTGTTTCGTAAGTTAGCGATATTTATTCCAGATGTTGGTTTTCGTATTAATTTTATTCTTTCTAATCTTGTACTGAGAACTACTCGAGCTCTGATTAGTCTGTGATCACTACCTGTTCGAAACTTATTAAGAACTCTTACATCTTGTAGGGTTGTTATGTTGTTGGTTAGGATGAAATCAATTTCATTTTTAGTTTTTCCGTCAGGACTTATCCACGTCCATTTTCTATTTGGATTTTTCTTGAAGTAGGTGTTGCCTATTGATAGGTTCTGGAAATGTGCGTATTGAACCAGTCTTTCACCTCTTTCGTTTCTATCCCCAAATTCGAAATTTCCTATACATTGTTCTAAATTGGCCCTTTTCCCCACTCTAGCATTGAAGTCTCCTATTATATACTTAAATTGACTTTTGTTCTTATTTAGCACCTCCGTTATTTCATTGTAGAGTTGCTCTATACTTTCATCTGGGTATGAGATTGTTGGTGCGTATACTTGTACAATTTGAATGGTGTATCTTTTTGATAGTCGGAGAGTTAGGCTAGCTACTCTATCTGAGGTGTTGGTGATATCGACTATCATATTTTTCCATTTCTTATTGATTAGGAATCCTACACCACTCGTTCGGCCATTTGTTGTACCTTTGTGATAGAGGATATTGCCAGATTTAAGTTTAATGAGATCTTCGTTTTTCCGTCTTACTTCGCTGATGCCTATAATATCCCATTTAATATTAACTGCTTCATTCTCTAACTCAGTGAGTTTGGTTTGGTTCGATAACGACCTGCAGTTATAGGACACTATGTACAAAGTTGTTGGAACAAGCGAATTTTTGCCTCCCCCAGAATCCTCGAGGCAGACCTTATTCAAGGTGTGGAATTTGATACCCACCTGGGGTACACTGTCCGTATTTGTTTTCAAACTCGCCATTTTTTTAAGGGGTTGTGAGGCATACCTTATCATGCTGCCTCAATGCGGGTTGATAAGGGGCAAGTGTTGTCGTCTATTGGCTTTTGCCATTTACCAACAGACCATTGTTCCCCCCGGATTTTTCTGAACTTTTTTATTTATGAAAAAAGCCCAGTGTCGGGCCCAGGATTCGAACCGGGGACCTCCTGGTTGCTCTTACCAACTGAGCCAATCGGGGGGTTCATATATATATATATATATATATATATATATATATATATATATATATATATATATATATATATATATATATATATATATATATATAAATAATCGAAGGTTTTCGGGTATCTTGTGTATGTGCTGAGTCCCTCTGAGGACTGTAAGGCAGCTGACATTTCGGTGAAATCTTATTCACCATTTTCAAGGCTCACTCTATGACGGCTACGAGCATATATATATATATATATATATATATATATATATATATATATATATATATATAGCGTTTTACATTTCATAGTTTTAGTTTGTGTTTGTGGTTTGTAGGGTTTTAGGTTTATTTTCTATAAGTTCATAATTTATTTAATTAATTTTACCTTTGTTCATTTCCTCAGGAGATGTCTATGAAAGAAGGTATGGAACTTTTTAGAAAATTCTATTTCTCTATTTTTATGCTATTGTGAAGCAACTTGGGAAGACTGCACTAACCAACTCAGTAAAGAGCTTCAAGTCTTACACGAAGAACTCCGCCAAAAATTACAACTAGAAAGCGACAGAATGAAGACCCGCTATGACCTTAAAGCCAATACTGGTGGATTCATGGTTGGTGAAAAAGTTTGGTTGTACAATCCGAAAAGAACCAAGGGGCGATCACCAAAGCATCAAAAGTCATGGGAAGGTCCTTACCACGTAGTGACCCGACTAAACGATCTGGTGTACCGAATTCAGAAAAGTTTCCATACGAAGATGAAAATCGTGCATCTTGGCAGATTGGCCCATTATCGAGATCAAGAAGGTTGATCGGGACGATCAAGGCATGGAAGGGGGCAATGTAACGAACTTTATAGCATTTTACATTTCATATTATTAGTATGTTTGTACTTTGTAGAGTTTTAGGTTTATTTTCTACAAGTCCATAATTTATTTAATTAATTTTACCTTTGCTAATCCTCAGGAGACGTCTATGAAAGAAGGTCTGGAACTTTTTAGAGAATTCTATTTCCCTAATTTTACCATAGAACCCCTATGATAGAAGGTCTAGAAATCACCGGATTATTCCTTTTTCTATTTTTATTACACCTTGTAGTATGGAAATCCTTTTAAAAAATTAGGGATATGAAACAAGAATTAAAGACAAATCAAGATGATATGAAACAAGATTTAACGACAAGCCAAGGTGATATGAAATAAGAATTGATTTCATTGAAAACAAACCAAGAAAATATGAACCAAGAATTGAAAGAAGACATTAAAAAAAATCATGACATTATGAAATAAGAACTAAAAACAAGCCTGGGGGACATTAGACACAAATTTAAGACAAGTCAAGAAGATATAAAACAAGAACTGAAAGAAGATTAAAAAAAAATTAAGAAGATATAAAGCGCATAGAACAAGAAGTACAATATGAGGTGACGGGAATCCAGAAACAGATTCAACAATTAATTTTGCAAATTGAGAAGGTAGCTAGTACAGGTATAATAAAGGTAGATGGTGTTCCTGCAACTAGTGTAATCAAACCACCTACCTTCAGCGGCAAAGTACCTTGGGTTATCTATGTCCGTCAGTTGGAAGCCGCCGCCACCGGCAATAATTGGAGTTCACCGGAAAAGGCACGTGCTCTTGTTCTAACACTACGAGGTGAAGTTATGGAGGGTCTATGTAACATTCCTCAAGAGAAACAGAATGATTTCGAATTTATTGTTACTTTTCTGGAGATGCGCTTTGGAGAAGCACACCTCCAAGAAGTTTATAAGGCCCAACGAAAGTCTTCAAGAATATGAGGCGGATATAATGAGACTAATAAGATTGACCTATCCAACATACTCAGAAGAAATAAAGAGTTAACAGTAAATAATTTTATTGAAGGCTTATGCGACTCAGAAACAAGTCAGACACTAAGAATGGTCAGACTGAAGAAAATTTCCGGTGCTTTCGCTTACGCTCTTCAGTTTGAAACTGCTAAACAGACCTAAAGGAACAAAGGAAGAATTATAAGAAGAGTCAATATTTCCCAGGATGTTCCAACGAGAAATTCTTCATAAAGTTAATGAGAGAAATGCAGGGTATATAAAGGGTCCAGATCGGCTTTCGTGGACAGTATAGTTTGAGAGTTTGTCGACGCAACTTGAATTAGTTTGACAAGTGTCACAATTAAGGTTGACAATAAAAACCTTTCAAAATAATAGGGTGTGTTCAAAAATCGGCCGTCCGGAGCTATATATATATATATATATATATATATATATATATATATATATATATATATATATATATATACTAATTACAAAAACTTCTGTTTGCAGGTGCTAGATAAAGCTATAAAATATTTATCGCCACAAGAAAACTGATTCTGAATTAAAATATCCCATCTTTTACTTAATAAAATTATGTTTTCACCTAATTTACATCCAGTGTTGCAGCGTATTTTATAAATCTTTTTTGAGGAATTAATCATACCAAAATTAATTTTTTTCAACATAAATAACTGAATATTCGATTCGAAAATGTTTGGATTTAGGATCATGGAAATTAAACCGAACATATATATTCTCAAAGCTGAGATGCATTGCTAGTTAAACTAACTAGATAATATATCCGTTATACGGAAATACAGCCCAGTGTTTCAATTAGCTTAAATAAATAGAAGCTAGAGGTTATTTTGATTCAGTACTAAGTAGTAGGGAATATATCCCTTATACGTATTACACTGAAAGTTTACTAGGGTAACAGGAAAGATTAATTGGTGAAAATTTACAGAAAAATTGAATATATATATATATATATATATATATATATATATATATATATATATATATATATATATATTATAGCGTTCTACGCCTTCCGGTTCCCAGTCTCCATTGTTTTCGGTCTTCCCAATCCCCTGGAAATAAGTTTCTTTCGGACATGGTTCGGTTAATGCCCTTAATCCAAGTAACTTTTCGTCTACCTCTTTTTATTTTTTCATTTCGTGTCAATTCTAGGATTTGCTTTGGTAGACGCTCGTCTGTCATTCTCTCCACTTATCCATACCATACCAGCTGACGTTGTTCGATTTCATCGAGAATAGTTTTCTTTATGCCCATAATCTCTCTAATTCTCTCGTTGGTTGTCCGTTCGATCTTTGACTTTCCGGCAGATCTTCGCCAAAAGTCCACTTCAAGAGCGATCAGTTTACGTCATAAAGTTTTATTTATCTGCCTTGTTTCACATCCAAACAATACAACGCTTCTAAATATTGAATTGTATAAAAGATGTTTTCCTTCCTTGGACAGATTTGTTGACCATAATAGTGAGTTTAGGCATCCGATAGATTTTTTTTTCAGTTCGTCCACTTTTATTGATCTTTGTTCCAAGGTAGGTATAATCAGAACAAGATTTCACTATGATATTGTCATCTACTTCCAAATCTGTTTCTTCTCCACCGATACACATATATTTAGTTTTACTGCAGTTGACGGTTAATCCCCATTCTGCGTATTCTTTAAATAGTTTCCTCGTCATAAATTCCAGGTTTTCTTTATCTTGGGTCACTACCACTTGGTCATCTGCAAAATGAAGCGCATATAAATGGGTGTCATTATTTAATTCTATTCCCATTCCACTGCATGATCTTCTCCAATTCTTTAAAGCTTCATTGAGGTAGATTTTAAAGAGAGTTGGTGATAGACAACATCCCTGGCGAAGGCATTTGGTCACATGAAAGTTTTCTGATAAGTTATTGCTGATCTTAATTCTGGAGAATGATTGGTCGTATAGCTGATTGATGGCTTGGATCGCTGTATTGTTAATTGGAGACTTCTCCATCACGTGTCATAATTTCTGGATTGGCACCGTATCATATGCTTTTGTGAGGTCAACAAACCTCTCTATTTCTTGCCACCTTCTTTTCATTAAGTTGGGTTAAACTAAATATATGATCTACGCACGATCGGCCAGCTCCAAAACCTGCATGTTATTCAATTTCTTGGGTCCATATTCTGTTTCTACGATGTTTCTAAGCAGTTTTCGGTATACTCTACTCATTGTGCTGGTTACAGTTATACATCTATAATTTGAGCATTCGTCGCGTCTTCCTTTTTTGTAGATTGGTGTTATTCAGTCTTCTTTCCATATAGTTCGGATAGGATCATCATTATTTAGGAGTCTGTTAAATAGTTCTTGAAGAAAGGACGTTAGTTTTTCAGTACTGTTCTTTAACAGTTCAGTAGGTATTCCTTCCGGTCCAGCTGCTCTCCTATTTGTCAATGAATCCACAGCCCTACATACCATCTCCTTTGTTACCTCTATATAGTGGCCTTGTACGTTGTATCGTCTTGGAGAGTTAACGAGGTACACTTGTCGGTCTTCGATAAGCTGCGTTTGATAATGGGTTATCCACTTTTTGATTAGGATTGGTTGTAAGTTAATCTTGTTTGTGATATCTGATCTTGGTGTCTTTATTAATTTCCATGCTTCTGATTATCTTGTACCTCCTACATGTGTATTTAGTTCAGTGCATTTCCTGTCCCTGTGTCGTTTTTGTTTTTGTTAATCATGTTTTTAAATTTGGATTGTTCATTTTTGTATATGTTTTTATCTTGTGGATATTTTGAATTTAGCCATTTGTTGAAAGCTTTTTGTTTTATCTGTATTTGTTCTTCCAGTGTCTTGTCCCATGAAACATTGTTGTTTCGTCTGTTCATGTCTTTCGTCTTAATTGCTATAGCTTCTTTTGCTGCGGAGTGTATAATTTATATTATAACTAACGCTCTTATGTTTATGAGGTCTTAATTTCCTTATAGTGATGTATACGCCTACCCTGCATTGATGAGAATCAATAAGTTCGAAATCGGTCTGCAGAAAGCGGCACCCTGCCAATAGAACCAATTTCCATCGTTTTCTGGAATTTTCTTGCAATCTGCAGTAGTGATTTTGATTCGTAACTAGAACAAAGCATCTGGTTCTTTTATAAGGCAATTGGTTTCTCCTATACAGTGTATCCCACAACAATTGATTTCTTGGAAAATGGATTTTGGAAAATTTTCGAAATTTTTTAGTTTACTCAAGTCGATGGGAGCAATTCGACTAAAATATTTTCAAGATGGTGGCATTTCCGGTTATACAAGAATTTAACGCCTTCTAGTTTATTAACCGATAACTCCAGAACGGCGGCACCGATTTGATTGAAATTTTTTATGTTATGTGCAGGGAGTTGCTGCGGTGGTCCCGTATTTTTTTGGATGAAATTGGTGCAGTAATATCCAAGATGGCGTTGACAATATGGCGGCCACAAAATCTTTTTTTTGTCCGATATTCTCCAAAATTGGTATGGGGGAATTTTTGGGGTCGTACACAACGAATCTGAAATTATTAAAAAAAAATCAATATGGCGAATCCAATATGGCGGACAAAAAAATTTAATTTTGTCTGATTTTCTCCAAAATTGGTACGAGGGAGTTTTCAGGGTCGTACATAACTAATCTAAAATTATTTTTAAAAAATTCAATATGGCGGATCCATTATGGAGGACGAAAAAAATCAATTTTGTCTCATTTTCTTCAAAATTGGTACCGGAGAGTTTTCGGGGTCGCACATAACGAATCTGAAATTATTTTTAAAAAATTTAATATGACGGATCCAAGATGGCGGATTAAAGATTCTACATCTCCCGATTTTATCTAAAATCAGTATTGGGGTATTTTTGTTAGTGTTAATTATGAATTTAAAATATTTTTTGAAAAACTCAATCTGGCAGATTCAATATAGTGTCCTAAAAATTTTACATTTTCTCCCAAACTGATATAGGGGGTTGAAGGTGTAAATTATGAATTTAAAAGTATTTTTTTCAGGACTCAATATGACAAATCCATGATAGCGGACTAAAAATTTTATGTTTTTCGATTTTGTTCAAAGGTGGGACTGAATCGTTTTTGAGGATGTAAATAGCGAATATAAGTCTAAAAATTTTAAATTTCCGGATTTCATCCAAAATTGGTACTAGGGGGCTTTGAAGGGTTTAGATTTAGATTAGATTAAGACTTAAAATAATTTTTTTGAAATTCAATATCGCGGATGGAATATGGTTGGTTGAAAATTTTACCTTACTAGCATTTTTTTAGATTTGGTATTAGAGGGTTTTCGAGGTCGTGTATTACGAATATGAAGTAAATTTTTTAAAACTATTAGGTCGATAAGATAGAATATGAGGGACAGTAAATTTTACATATTCCGATTTTGTCTAAAATTGATACTATGGGGTTCTTGAGGCGTGTACAAACTCAATACGCAGTATAAAATACATCGAGTTAAGAAATTTACATCTCAGGTTCTTTAATATTTGTTTGACACAATTTTACTGGTATTTGGAAAACTGTTAGAACCAAAGAAGTTTTAGTGGTTTACTTTAGGATGATTTACAACTTTGGATAAAAAGGTTACTTTTTTGCCACCTTGGAGTCCTTGCGAGGTACACTCATCTCTATCTTAGTTTAAATAATTTATGGATATCATAATGAATTCTAAAATTAAAAATATAATTTTTATAAAAAAATTGAACCGACTTCTAGAAGTGCGCTAATAAGTAAAAAATCACTATAAATTTTTATATGAAATTGAACTTTTTGAGGTCGGCGCCAAATTATTTGTAAATTAAATAAATAACTACTAATATGTACAAGTTATGGTAAGAAAGCAATTATAAATAAAGTAATTTTAATCTGTTTATGCAAATCACATTTTGTCAGATATTAGTTTTGCGCCGACTTCAAAAAGATCAATTTCATATAAAGATTTTATTTTAAATGGAACATTCTATATGTTATTTTATTCTTAGATTCTACGCAAAATTATAGATATATTCTATACATAATGTCCTATACTTAACTCTAACTGAATTTGATATATTTTAAGTTTTATGTCAAAAATGGCGTATGCAGGCCTAAACACAACTATCAATTTGTCCTATATGATACTTTATTTAATAGGGGTTGGTGTTTTTCTAGAAGGACTTTATAGTTCAAGCCATAGGTAAATATAGTGACGTAAATTCCGAGATGGATGAAACCTACCCAGAAGTGTTGGAGACAATCTAAGAATAAATCCTACATAAAATGTAACAGCAAAAAATACGTTGTTGCCAAGAGGGCAGGGGGTAAAGGTGGCTAAACAGATCTTTTTTGAATCTACAATCCAAGAAAAACATTTTGGAAAAAGAAATTCAAATAAAAGTTATAGAGATTTTAAAAACCTACAATCTGAGCTTTTGTGCGATAATTTTTGTTATTGCAAAAGGCTAAAAAACTCTTGAAATGTTTTGCTTTTAAAGGGAATCTCTCATCTTTTTGAATTAAATGATAATTTATAATAGTGAATCTGATAATTTGTTTCTGAGATATTGCTAATTATTCAACCCAAGACACATAGTGTTGATTCCTATAACTTTTTTTTAATGAACATTTTTACCTCAAAGATTCAATCTCTTTGTGAAAAACTAACCTTTCCTATTTTCTAAGAGGCAAGTGAAACCCCCTAAATATCGATTTAAAGAAATTACTCTTTTTTTTATAAAGAAATAGAACTCTCGCGAAGAGATTGAGTCTTTATGGAGGTCAAAATATTCACCCAAAAAAAAGTTATGGCAATAGACATTTTGCGTCTTGAGATAAAAAAAAAGTTCAGGGTGGAAATTTTGAACATTTTTTAAAATAAGTTGTTTCCCTTTGTAGGTAAGCAGTTTAGTATTTTTACAATACAAAAAGGTTTAATTGCCAATATTTAAAAAATACAAATTTTTCGAATAGACAGACAACCTTATTCGGAGTCAACATTATTTCTAACGCTTTTTTTTATACTCCCGGGTCCGTCCTAGAGCCGGACGCACTGTGGCCATAGTAAACCTATTGTGCTCACCTTAGACATTACAGGCACTCTGTCAACCTAGCCCCCTGGCTTAATCTGTCCAGTCCTGCTAAGGAGTGAGTGAATATTTCTCCAGGTTCCAGACTTACTGAGCGGAATGTTTGTTGTCTAAGTCTCTCCAGTGACTCACAGTTACATATGAAATGCTTCACCGTTTCCTCGGCTTGTCCACATAGTCTGCAGCCGAGGTTTCCGTTATATAGATTCATTCTATTCAGATGTACTTTGACGGCCATGTGTCCCGTCATTATACCCTTAATAGTCCTTAATTGGTTCCTACTCATTTGGAGTAATTTTCTTGCCAGTTTCGGGTCAGGATTCCCAATAAATAGCTTGCTGTGGTTTAAACCCTGTCTGGTCATCAAGTGGTTTTTATGCTCCCTTTTGATTCATTCTTTGACAGCTTCTCTTGCCGCGCACGGCGGCACCCCAAAGGTCGGTTCTGGACCAATGTATTGAGATGCTGATCCTGCTCTAGCTAGCTCGTCAGCTTTTTCATTTCGATGTATGCCTTCGTGTCCCGGTACCCACTTTAACATAACTCTGTTATCTTTTGCCAGAATTTCCAGCTCACTCTGACATTCCCAAACCAGCCTCGATGATACCTTTTGGCCCTTGAGGGCTTTTAGGGCTGCTTGACTCTCAGAGTAAACGTGGATTTGCTTCCCTTTGTAAGCTCTCCTATTTATCTCGTCTGCGCACCGTAAGATTGCGTATATTTCTACCTGGAATACTGTTGGGTATTTTCCAAGGGGAAGGGTTAATTCCTTCCTCGGTTGTAGCCCATATATCCCAGCTCCAGTACCCTCACTAGTTTTTGAACTATCAGTGTACCAGATACTTGCACCCGAGAATGTTTCCAGTTTTTCTCTTTCTAACGCTTAATAAGATAACACTATAAAAATAGAAGGTTTGCGTTTAAAAAAATTGACTTTTAACGATTTTTTCAATTTAATATTTAATGTTAGTTTTTGATCACCCTGTATTTATTTATTATCAAAATATCGACACAGTCCACTAAAGTAGTTCCTCTTCTAGAAGGAGAAATTCATAGTTATGTTTAGACCTGCAAACGCGTGAGGCTGACTATACAGGTCGATCCTCCGGAAACTTTATCGATCGATTATGGGAAAACTATAATTAGAAAGAATTTGAAAATGTCAAAGTGTACTAAAGTGCAGAGGGGACAGCCAACTAAAATATTTTCAAGATGTCAGTGCATCCGGTTATACCGGAAATAGATGTCATCTTGCTTATTTTAAATGGAATATCCTATATATTATTGCATTTTTGATTTCTACGTAAAATTCTAGACATAGTTTATGCATAATATTTTATATTGAAGTCTCACCGTTTTGAACATCTTTAAATTTTTATGTCAAAAGACGTTTGCGGACCAAAACTTAACTATAAATTGATCCTATAAGGAAGTCTTTATTATTTAATTTGAGATAGTTTTGTTATAGACAAAGATCGACTTTGGTAATTTTTTTATGATATTTTGAAAATTATTAATACAAAGTGTTCAAAAAAGAAGAAAAAAAATTATATTTAAAAAATCATCCAGTCAATTCTTTCAAATAGAAAGCACCAATTTTTATAATTTTATCATATTAAGCATTAAAAATAAGAGTAACTTTGTATAAGGTTGTCTATTCCAAAAATTTGCAGTTTTCAAAATATTGGCAATTCAACATTTTTCTATTGTAAAATTGCTATACGGTTTTTAAGTTTTGTTATTAGTTGGACATGACGCAGAGGCGCGGCGAACATAAAACTATTGAACCCTACAGAATTGTCACTATTTCTTACCATTTGACATTCATTATTAATAACAATGCCGGGGCGATTAAATAACACGCACGAAGATCATTTAAACTGTTAAAAAGATTATAAAAAACTTCAAGAACTTTGGATCTATAAAAGCTAAAAGACATGGAAATAAACCAGTTGTTAATAAAATAAAGTTACAAAAATTATTTGAGTAAATGTTCAAATTGACGCCCTTGAACTTCCAAATATTTTTTGCACCTAAGCAGGAACTCTTCATGGGTGGCTCTTCTTACTGACTGAGAATTAAGTTCTTCAGATGTTATTCTGACGCGCTACATGCAATCTTCCATAGTGGTTAATGCGGTGTTGTATACTATATTTTTGATTGTCTCCCAGATAAAAAAATCAAGTATTGTTAGATCGGGGGAGCGAGGTGGCCAAAGATGTAAAATTGATGTTTGAGATAATCCAGAACTTAATGCTACTTCCTTGTAGATATTGACGGATATGCGGCGAAATATTCTAAAATTGTTGTTTCAATATTTTCATTATTCATTGGTTTGTTTCTATTTGTTTTTGCTTTTATGGATCCAAGGTTCTTGAACTTTTCTATAATCCTTTTAATAGTTGGTGGTGTTCGTTTCTGTTTCAGCGGATATCGAATCGCGAATGTATTGCATGTTCTTGAAATAACTCGGTATACAACACCGCATTAACCACTATGGAAGATTGCATGTAGCGCGTCAGAATATCATTTGAAAACTTAATCCTCAGTCAGTAAGAAGAGTCACCCATGAAGAGTTCCTGCTTAGGTGCGAAAAATATTTGAAGTTCAAGGGCGTCAATTTGAACGTTTAATTAAATAATGTTTGTAATCTTATTTTCTTAATAACTGGTTTACTTCGGTTTCTTTTAGCTTTTATAGATCCAAAATTCTTGATGTTTTTTATAATCTTTTTAACAGGTGGTAGTGTTGGTTTCTGTTTCTTCGGATATCGGATCGCGAATGTATCGCATGTCCTTGAAATAACTCCATAAATAATAAATAGGTTTAAATAATCTTCGTGCCCGGCATGATTATTATTAATGAATGTCAAATGACAAGAAATAGTAACAATTCTGTAGGGTTCGATTGTTTTATTTTCGCCACGCCTCGCTGTCCTGGCCAACTAGTACCAAAACTTAAAAGCCGTATAGCATTTTTACAATTTTTAAAATAGAAAAATGTTGAATTGCCAATATTCTGAAAGCTACAAATTTTTGGAATAGACAACCTTATACAAAGTTGCCCATATTTTTAATACTTAATTTGACGATTTTTTAAATATACATTTTATTTTTTCTTTTTTGACAACTCTGTACTAATAATTTTCAAAATATCATAAAAAGACTACTGAAGTCGATCTTCATTTAAAAGAAAACTAACCCAAATTAAATAATGAAGCTTTTCTTGAATGAAAAATTTATAATTGAGTTTTGGTCCGCAAATGTAATTTTTGACATAAAAATTTAAATATGTCCAAAACGGTGAGACTTAATTATAAAACAAAAAAAGACATATCTAGGATTTTACGCAGAAATTAAAAATGCAATAATATATAGGGTGTTCCATTTAAAATAAGCAAGTTGACATCTACTTCCGGTATAACCGAAAGTGCCGCCATCTTGAAAATATTTTAGCCGGCTCTCCTCCATGTACGATAGTATACTGTCAAATTTACAGATTCATCCTAATTCTAGTTTTTCCACAATTGATCGATAAAGTTCCCGGAGAATCACCTTGTATGGATTTATACATTTATGTAAAAACTTAAATAAAAACTTTGACCAACAGTATAGTATAAATTAGACAGGCGATAGTGCTAAGTACGAGTAATCTTCAAATTCCAAGCTTAGACAAAAATTATTCCATTTTATGGGGAATTCCGGGTTACTCACGACTCTGGCAAAAGTGCAAAAACTAAAAAGAAACTTTATTTTTAAATGATATGGACTTCTAACATACCACTATAGAATTAGTACAACGTCAGAACTAGGGCCCGGTTGTTTGAACGCTGAATAACGTAATAATATTTTTATTTATATTTGAAAAAGTGTTGATAAACAGTAGATACTTCATCTCTTGGTACACACATACCGATTTTATGCTATCCTTTTCTAACTGCATTATTTAAAAGAGTATGATATGATAATCGGTACGTCACTTCTAGAAATGAATTTATTATTGCCTGAATTATTATTATTGTTATTTCCAATATGTGAACAATATTTACCAATAAAAGTAAGTTTTTAGATCCTCTTTTTGTTAATATTAATTGTAAACTTCGCATTTATAGTAATTTTTAATACTTAAAAATATTGAAAAGACCCACGACAAGCAATTAAACTGAAAAAAAGATAATTAAACATGTTTATGTCTGTCAAACATCAAAAAAGCCTCTCCCCCACCGATCATAAACAGCCTTCAAACAAATCTATTGTTATTTAAATCTGTAGGGTATGATCGAAGAATATGGAATTACTTTCCAAAGTATCTTTCCGAATAACCCTTATAAATTATTTTGTTGATGCAATATAGGTGAACGACTCGAATATCGATTCAACTTATTTAAATTTTATGGTTAGTTCTGTCATTTAAGGGCATGCATGTAAAATTTATTAGACACATTGACACGAAATAGCTCAGTTGTAACACATGTAACGTATCACATTAATACATATCTAGCATGATGGATGGGTTACGGTGCTTTTTGACTACGTACAATAGGATTCCATAAATCGTTATTTCTGTAGGATGCCTTGACAGCTGCGAATTATGTAGTAGTGTAATATGATTAAATTAAAGGGCATCTGTCCTTAAGTTTGACACCATTTGTTGGAATAATTGATATTATGTTATTAAAAAACCCGGATAATTTACACTAGTCAACATATACCACAAAAATTACGACTGATGTTATAATGGCTGTTCGTGGAAGTTTAAAGTATCTTGATTGCGAATTCAACAACGAAAATTTTCCACCATATATAGATTTTGAGTTATAGAATGTATCAGTTGTTTTGGTTTAATAAAAATATTTTTTTATAATATTTATACATAAGTTCAAAACAATAAAATAAAATATATTTTAAGAATAACAGTATTTATTGACAAAAATACACATGAAAATATATTTACATTAAGTCTTTTGTACAGGGTGAGTCAACGATTGGATGAAGTAGGTTTGTGCCTTTTCGGTGAAATTAACAAAGAAACTATATTTATTGTTTGATACAGTTTATTTTTACGCAGATTTTAAAAATATTTAGGACTCTACAGGGTGAGCCAAAAAACTAGGACAGCATAAAGTTGTATTTTTTTAAATAGAACACCCTATATACGAAACGTATTTTCGATTTAGCTTATAATTTTAAATCTTTTTTATTAAGGGTTTACTATAACAAAACTTTATAGTTTCTGAGATAATTAAGTTTAAAGAAAAAAAGTCACATTTTCAAGCATCAATTCAATCCTAAATAACGTTTTCAATTTTGTGGCAAATATATTCAAATTTGGAATTTAGCAAGGCCAAGGACAAGTTAATATAATTTTTACCTAATATTTGCAATAAAAGCTACAGGGTGTTGAACACATCGGCTCAAATTTGAACAAGTTTAAATGAATAAATATCTTTTTTTTTTAAATGGTACACCCTGTATATTTTCATGTTATTTAATAGAGTAATAAAAACCCTAAAAGTTTTTTTCAATATATCCTATACCTATTTATAATAGTTTTTGAGATATTTCAGTTTTCTTTATTTTCCATACTTTTTTATAGAAATAGTCTTCATTATCATAGTAGCCATGTAAAATAATAAAAAGAAACTACAGAAACAAATAGAATGTGGTTAAATATGATGAAATACATTATTCGTTATATTACAACAGCAATAGTTTAATTAAACATAATGTGAAAAAATTAACACAACAATAACGACAAGGCAAATACATATTTACTTTTATACTAAATTGAAACAAAAAAATTTCCTATTAAATACTGAAATTAATTATTTCTTTTTAATAAGTGTTCGAATAAACAACCCTCTTGTGCAATGCACAAATTTAGTCTTTTTTGCAGATTTTCTCGGACCCTGGACAAAATTAGTGGCGTTATTATTCTACAGGTATCCCTAATCCTGTTTCGCATATCTTCCACTGTTGTTGGTGGATTAACATACACCTTATTTTTAATATAACCCCATAGGAAGAAATCTAATGGGGTGATGTCGCAAGACCTTGATGGCCACTCAATGAAACCCCCACGTCCAATCCATTTTTGCGGATATCGTTGGTCCAAAAACGCACGAACTTCACGATGGTAATGCGGAGGCGCACCATCGTGCTGGAACCACATACTGTCGAGCTCATCCCTATCGAGACCTTGAAGCAGTTGGGGTAGTTCTTCTTGTAGAAAGTTCAGGTAACTATGGCCATTTAGTGGTTCATTAAAAAAGTGGGGTCCAATAATTCGATTATGATGAATACCACACCAAACATTTAATGACCAGTGGTTTTGATGTTGCACCTCTCTAATCCAAAATGGGTTTTCTGTGGCATAATAATGCATGTTGCGTCTATTTACGGCACCGTTACTTCTAAAAGTAGCTTCATCACTAAACATTACCTTGCATAATAAATTTGGATTTAATTGAATCTCCGCATTTATTGTACGACAAAAGTTTACACGACTTTCAAAATCCTGTCCATGCAATTCTTGGTGTAATTCCATGTGATATGGATGATACCTATATTTCTTGGTAGTACGATTAGCGGTGGATTGTGATGTTTCACATAATGTTGCTAACTGACGGCTACCAATATAAAGATTTTCCTGAACATTTAACAATATTTGTAGTTCTTTTTCTTCATTAGTTACTGGTTTGTTGACCACTTTACGTTTTGGATAATCAACAGTACCAGAAAAATCAAATCTTTGCATTCAGTTTTGAAAAGTATGGGTATTAGGCTGGCGTCGATCAGGATACTTCATTTTGTAAATTCTTTGAGCAAGAAGGCAATTTTTTTGAGCCTCTCCTATTGTATAAATCATATCTATTAACTCATTCTTTGGAAAATTCATTTTACAATATAAGATGAATGCAAAAAAAACCAAACTACACTACGTAAAAACCAAAAGAAGCGATTGTGGTTATAAATTTGACACACAGAAAAATGTTCTTTTACATTGTTTTTGCCATGGCTACTATGATAATGAAGACTATTTCTGTAAAAAAGTATGGAAAATAAGAAAAACTGAAATATCTCAAAAACTATTATAAATAGGTATAGGATATATTGAACAAAACTTTTAGGGTTTTTATTACTCTATTAAATAACATGAAAATATACAGGGTGTACCATTAAAAAAAAAGATATTTATTCATTTAAACTTGTTCAAATTTGAGCCGATGTGTTCAACACCCTGTAGCTTTTATTGCAAGTATTAGGTAAGAATTATGTTAACTTGTCCTTGGTCTTGCTAAATTCCAAATTGAAATATATTTGTCACAAAATTGAAAACGTTATTTAGGATTGAATTGATGCTTGAAAATGTGACTTTTTTCTTTAAACTTAATTATCTCAGAAACTATAAAGTTTTGTTATAGTAAACTCTTAATAAAAAAGATTTAAAATTATAAGCTAAATCGAAAATACGATTCGTATATAGGGTGTTCTATTTTAAAAAATACAACTTTATGCTGTCCTGGTTTTTTGGCTCACCCTGTGGGGTCCTAAATATTTTTAAAATCTGCGTAAAAATAAACTGTATCAAACAATAAATTTAGTTTCTTTGTTAATTTCACCGAAAAGGCACAAACCTACTTCATCCAATCGTTGACTCACCCTGTACATAAGTTTCTTGCAAATGTCAACTTTAATTTATATTCCTGATCGCTTTTTCTAATAAGAAAAATAAATAGATATAAATATTAACCCTCCATCATTGCTGGATCCCATCTGCCTTGGTAGAGTTGCTCCATTGTTAATATGTTTTGGTGGAATCTTTCTCCTTGCTTGTCACTAACTGTGCCCAAATTTTCTATGAAAAAATTGAAATGAGAGGGCAAGAACTATATTTTAACAGTCCATTTTGCGATAGCTATCAAGTAAAGCAGTAGATATCTGTTGGAATACCATTGTCTTTATTTTTGTTGCATATCGCGACGTTTCAGCTAGTAGTTGTCTCTAGCCCTTTTCAAGTGAATCTAAATAAATTCCTTAGCTACATGACTATTTATACTAAAAGTAAATGCAGTGGAGCGTGACTGAGATGAGTGCAGTCATGCCTACTATGGCAAAATCCCATTTTTCTATGCTGCATTTAGTTTTAGTTTACAATTATTGAGAAGTGGTTTCCACTCTTCTTTTATAGCTAAAGATGGTTTAATAAAGCAACTATGGTTCTGATGTATAACCGCGGCTTCTTTGAATTTCCGTTTCCTCCAATGTTGTTCTCGGTGTAGTATTTTAGCTTCATACTATTTTATGTGGTGTCCATGAGTCCAGGCATGGTTGGCGGCACCATATTTTTCTGTTTCTTCTCGAGAT
Organism: Diaprepes abbreviatus; assembly: GCA_034092305.1. Lineage (NCBI taxonomy): Eukaryota > Metazoa > Arthropoda > Insecta > Coleoptera > Curculionidae > Diaprepes > Diaprepes abbreviatus. The sequence goes on from JASJET010000106.1 coordinate 4,388,977, forward strand.
GTGCATTTTTGGTGTTCTTTGATCCTTACGTCAAGAGGTCTCTTTGTTTCACCCATATAGGAATTGCCACATTCACATGGTATCTGATATACACAGTTCTTCATGTCCCTTTGAGTTGTTGGTTTGACCCTAGTGAGCCGACTTCTCAGAGTTATTTGAATTGAAAACAACGTTGATTTTATATCGTTTTCCTATCCTTCTAACTTTTTCTGAAATGCCTTTAACATAGGGGATGTTCAATACTGGTTTTCGTTCTTCATTCGTTGTCGATATTGTCCTATTTCTGCGTTGTTCTAGAAATTTATTCACTAGATATATTGGGTATCCGTTGGCTGTCGGATCATTTTTAAAGTAATCTATCTCTTTTATCAAGTTCTCGTTGGAGTTACAGAGAGTTAAGGCTCTATCTACGAGATTTCTTATAATTCCTTGTTTGATGTTATTGAAGTGGTTAGATGAATAATTAAGGTATTGTCCTGTGTGCGTGGCTTTTCTGTAAACCGAAGTTCGAATTTGTCTGCCATTTGTTTCAACCAAGACACCTTAGAATGGTAATTTATTTTCTACTTCTTTCTCCATGATGAGTTTAATAAATGGGCTGTTATTGTTGAGATGAAAAAGGAAGTTTCGAAGTTCTTTGTCGTTTCCACTCCAAATAATAAAAATATCGTCTACGTATCTAAACCACAACTTCGGTTTCTTAGTTGTGGATTCAATTGCAAACGTCTCGAACCATTCCATGAAAATATTTGCGACCACCGGTGAGAGTGAAGATCCCATCGGTAATCCATCATCCTGGATGTAGAATTTTTCCTTTTCTTTAAAATAGGAATTAGTCAAACAACTTTCCAACAAGTCCATAAAGGCGCGCGGTGGTAAAGATATTCTTTTTGCTAAGGTTTGGTCTTCTTCAAGTTTCTTTCTTATGATTTTTAGTGATTCCTTAACTTGAACGTTGGTGTATAGGCTTTCTACATCAAAGCTCTTAAATGGTCTTCTTGTTGTACTTCTATTATTCGTATAATTTTTACGAGTTGCGAGTTCTTAACCCAGGACGATGTATTTCCTAGTAATGGTCTCAGGATTGGAAGAAGAAATTTGGCAAGTTCAGAAGTTGGAGAGTTCCTTACGACCTATCACGAGTTCCCGACAATTTACATTTAATCAAGAGGAAAATAGTCAAAGTTCCTGTATAGTTAGATTAGTGTATTATAGATAATATTTCAACAAAACATATAAAACAAAATATAAAACACACGTTAAATACCATCATTTGTCATATTAAAATCGACAGGCAAATAAGCATTAATATCTTAAAAACTACGTTTTATTAATGTTTTGTTCTTGTTTCAAAACTATTAAGGAGAGGAAAAATAAGTTTAGGAGGTAATTTATTACAGAAAAAAAGTAAAAATTTATATAATTAAGATTGGTTGATAAGTTAGCATTGTGGGAAGCACTAGAAAAGTTTTTTTTTCTCAAAACCTAAAACAAAACTCTCTGTAATGGCTATATTCCTTAGAATAAAAATGCATTCGTAGTACGCAGCAGTGTCTCCTTTTAACGGACTATCGTGTGCAAAATAATGCCATCAGAGTTGATTTTTTTCTCAATAAAAAAAGTCAAACGGGGCAATACCGGGCCTCTAACCAGGACGTTTTGATCAATAGTCGTATTTAATTTTATTAATTTATTACAGTAGGTGACTTTTGTCAGTTTAGTGTACTCTTCGACATAGATTTAAGAAGAATAACTTCTGCTTGGCCCCAAAAAGCACCGGCGATGAGTTTCTTAATTGAAAGCTGTGGAAGGGCCTTTTTGAATACAGGACACCTTTAATTTCACCACTTTACAGCCAATTTGCAACTGTAGTGTAAAAGGCAATCTTTGGTTCATTTTTGGTCTGTTAATGCGCAAATAATGGTAAAAACTTCATAACACGTAAGATTTTTGAGTTATGATTTTTTTCAGCCAAAATAAATGAGTATTTTAATCACATTATTTTAAAAAGTAATTTATAATAGATTGAATAGCGAAGTTGCCAAATTTGCGTTTTCCACAATTGTGGGAAATCGTGCACAATCCGGCAATACGACTTCAGGGGCCTAGGGTTGACCAGTCAGCCACGAAGTCTCAACCTCCTAGGGCTTTAAATATTGGAAGTACCCATTTAAACCCAATGTTTCTAGAAAATAATAGAAGTACGGAAGGGCTATAAAAGCAGCTGGCCGGCAGTCGTATCATCAGTATTGGTTTAGCACGAGTAGTGGTCAGTATTAGACAGAGAAGCGAAGTGCACGAACAAGTCAATAGTAAGAGCCAAGTGTTAGTGTTATCTTGGTGTTGAATAAAGTTAGTTGACGCTTATAAACATAATATCTCTGAGTAAGGGCACAATTCTACTAAATGCAAGAATTTACTCGAGTCCCTCTGTATAAAGATTTGGACCGTTGAAATGTATATCTTATGTCTGGCCAAAAATAGTCACATATCAGGAAAATATAAATCCATTAACATATTTAAGCTCAGTTTTATTACTTTTGAAGTAGTTATTTTTTCTGAAAAAAAAAACATAAACTTAGTGAGTTTATGTGACACAAAATCTAAACTGTTCTAACATCTCGAAGTTTTTAATGTAAATCTGTCAAAGTAACTTAATAGTTTTAAAAACCATATCGTCAAAGGTTCAAGTACCAAAGTGATAACCACATGTAGCCGACCGTGAGAGAGCTTTCTTTTACTTAAACTGAGCAATTTTGCCCATCATAAGAAAACAAAAGAATATTTAAATAAAATCACTAAAATGTAATATTAGTATTTGTAATTATATTCAAAGTTCACATTTTACCCATTTTTTCCCCAATTGACGAAAATAAGAATAAGAAAATGTGAAAATGGTTAAAACCTTAGGGTTTTTTTCTATGGGTTCTTTCACGATCTTTTAATATAATTGTAGAATAGTTACCGATCACATTTGTATAAAATAATTATTAGTTGTGAGATCTGGTCAGTTTTAATATTAAACTAAATTATATTAAATTCGACACATGGATGACTTATGTTATCTATGAATCAGGGGACTGAAAACGTACAGACGCTCGGAAACGAAAACTACCCTCCGCGCGCGGGGATGCATCACGTAAGTACGTTCTATTGGTGGAAAAGCACGCATGTCGGAACCAACGCATCTAATAAGGGGATAGGGGAGGTTCCAAGGGATGAAAAGTTGAGTGTGATTATTAGAAATTAATTAAAGTCAGTTCCTTTCTGGAAATCGTTAAAGTCGGTATGGGTGTTCCAGTGTAGCAAATTACGTGATGGGTATATTCGTCGGGTATGAAGATTTTCTTTGTTTAATTTGTTTTTTAGTTAATTTGGGAAATTAAGGGAATAATCTGAGTTATTTTAGTCGGGCATTTCGCGATTTTCATACAGTTTGATAAAGTAATATAAATAGCTCTTTTTCGCGTTTTATTTCTTTTTCTGTTTAATATTTTAGTAAGCTATTTATATCTTTTTTTTTTCAAAATTGGGTTTTATATTTTTGGTTAATAAGACAACCAATAAGAGCAATTATGTTTTTTTTTCGTAATTTTTATTAGTTTTAAGTTTCTCATTGTAAATAGTTCGTTTTTATCCTATTTATTTTTGTTAATAGACTAGTTGTTTTGAGAAACTTGTTTTATTTAATTTATTTAAAAAACCTTCTCGCGAATTAACGTGCGGACGTACTACTTTGGCTGTAAACAAGAGATGACAACTGTTCAGCTAATTAGCAACACTGCCTGAGTGCTGAAGTTGTGAGTTATGGTTGGTAAGTTTAAATAACCGTAGTTGTTTAGAACTAAAGCTGCAAGAGAGAAGATGAACGTCCAGACTTTCAGAGTGTCTTTATTACTGTGAAATTTAATTATAGGTTATTAAAATAGCTACAAATTAATATGTGGCAGCAAATTGGTTATAGATAGAATGGCTAACGCTACCTCAATATGTCATTAGCAGGAGTCTATGATCAAATTCTGTCACATCTGATCGATGTACGCGACAGTACAAAAATGTCTATAAAGTACAGAAACGTGAATGTGTTTTTGCTACATATATGGTCAGTTTACCCCTAAATCGCAGAAAAGGACAATTAACAAAATGACCAAAGTAGCTTATCATAAGTATTTTAGATGTCTTGTTGGCGATCAAGGTCGGAACTGGGCTCTTCACATATGTTGCCAAACCTGCGCAGCAAATCTAAGGAACGTGTTAAATGGCGAACGTTCTTCTATGCCTTTTGCAGTTCCAATGATTTGGCGAGAACCAACAAATTATTTTGACGACTATTACTTTTGCATCATAAAAGTGTCTGGTTTTTCCAGAAAGAGCCAAACATAATATTGAATATCCGGATATTCCCTAAGCACTAAAACCGGTATTTTATCGAGAAGGTTTACCAGTTCCGACACCCCCGGCAAAATGGGAGGAAGATTTAGAAATGTATGATGATAAGGTACCTTATTTAACCGAACAACCTGAATTAAATGATCTAGTTGGGGATCTCCATACATGCAAAGGGCATGCTGAAGTATTACGGTCTAGATTACAACAGAATTTACTAGCCACTGAAACCATAGTTACAATATTTAGGAAACGTAACCAAGTGTTGTCCTCGTTTTTTACTCTACAGGATAATATGTGTGTTTGTGTTAATTCAAATAGTGTTAAGTGATTTGCACATAACTAACACGAATGGCGCTTATGATTCTTCTAAAATTAGTTTAAAAGCAGTTCTGCTCCATAATGGCAAGAAAAGATCCTCTATTCCTCTGGCATGTGCAAGTTGACACGAAGTCTGGCACTTATTCTAAATGCAATAAGCTATGACACGTAAAAGTGGCAAACATGTGGTGACCTAAAATTCATAGGACTATTACTAGGGCTTCAGGGTAGATTTACAAAATATGGCTGTTTTCTTTGTCTTTGGGACAGTAGAGTAACATAGAGTTATTACCAAGTAAAAGAATGGCTTCCGAGATATCAACATATTCTAGGTCAAGCTCATATAAAGAATATACCTCTTGTTGTTCCCAAAAAGTACTGTTACCTCCATTACACATCAAACTGCGATCGATTAAAAATTCGTTAAAGCATTAGATAAAGAATGAGATTCATTTAAATACCTTAAACAAATTTTTCCTAAATTAAGTGAGACGAAGCTTAAGGAACGAATATTTGTTTAACCACAAATTAGAAAAATACTAAGGGATAAACAGTTTGAGCAAAAATTATATGAGGTTGAATTAGCTGAGTGGAGTTCTTTTAAAATAATTGCTTCGAAGTTTTTAGAAAACAAAAAAGTAGAAATCTACGAAACATTTGTAAAAAAACTATTTGAAACCTAATGCAAAATGGGCTGTTGCATATCTCTTAAAATACACTTCTTGTACCCCCATTCAAATTTTTTCCCAGAAAATTTTGGTGCGGTTAGTGACGAGCAAGGAGAAAGGTTCCACCAAGACATATTAACAATGGAGCAATGCTACCAATGCAGATGGGATACAGCAATGATGAGGGATTATTGTGGGTTTCTTATGAGAGAAAGCAATCAGGAATATAAACGAAAGTCAACATTTGCAAAAAAGTTGTTTAGAAAATACTTACTATAAATATATTTTCATGTGTATTTTTGTAAATAAATCCTGTTATCCTTAAAATATCTTATTTATTTTTAATTGTTTTGAACTTATGTATAAATATTATATAAAAATATTTGTATTAAATAACAATAACTGATACATTCTATACGTGGTGGAAATTGTCGTTGTTGAATTCGCAATAAGGATGCTTTAAACTCCCACGGGTAACGACTATAACATCAGCTGCAATATTTTTTGTATTTGTTTACTAGTGTTTTTAACCACTTGTTATTGCTAAAAATTTAAAAATATTTTACTTGGAACATATTTTAGTTGAATTGAATAATTTGAATACCACAGGCAATTTTCATATAAAATTATAAAAAAAGATGAAAATAGGTACAAAAACATATAAATAGAAATAGCTTTTTAATTGCTTTAGTATTCTGCCATGGTATAACTCTATGGGCTTCAATTCTTTTGCTAAAAAAACTGTAATTTAGAAAAGGTTGGTAATCACTTGTGTAAGGACTGTCTGTCATTTTATAGATACAAGATATGCAAATTGTGAAAGAAAGGCAAAAATACCAATATTGACACAGACCAAGGGTGGATTGCTTTACCTTAATTAGATCAAGTAGTACTGATAAATAAAGGATTGATTGAGAAATATTAAAAAAATATATATTTCCAATACTGCACATTTAAATCTAAGATCAATTTTTACAGATTTTTAGAAATTTTTGAATAAGGTAGTGAGTAATGATTCCAATGTTCTTGCAGTCAGAGAAACGTGGTTAAGAACTGATATATCCTCGAACATGGTGTTATGGAGTGAGAACAAGTTTCTACGATGAGATCGAGTTTCTAGGAGAGGTGGAGATATAGGTATCCATGTTAAAACATCTCTTCAGAGCGGGAGAGTAAATCTGGATGATATATTAGGAGTAGATGGATTTGAAATATGGGTGAAAATAAGAATGAATAACAAGGTAATAATGATGGCAGGAATCATATATCCAAAAAAGAACAACGTGATTGATTGTGTCCAAGCACTATATAGTATTGTATTTTACCTAAAATTCTACTCTTGTGTGAGTATGTGACTATTCTTATAGTGAAAATGTTGTTTTTCTGGATGTTGCTAGTCAAATATCTGAACTACTTAACACTTTGTGGTTTTCACAGGTTATACATGGACCGAGTCGAGTGACAGCACTCTATCTGTTTTAATTATTCTGTAAGTAGGATCAATGTGTGCTGATGACAGTAGGCACACCTTGACATTCTGCAATTTTAGATTACCCTCAGTAAAATATTCCCAAAAATGCTATCTTTTCCGAATTTTCAAAACACAAAAGAGGATTTTCTTATACAGACTTAAATTATATTTAATGGGATGAAATCTACTATTGGAGTATGTCAGAGAGATGATAAGGGGCATTTTTTATCACACTGTTTGTCATCTTTGTTATCTTACAGAGCGCTTCGTAACTTGGCTCTCGCGTCGGTTCGTAGGGGGAAAATAGATTATCTCGATTATACATTGTCAAAAAGATACTAAATAGCTTTGGAAAAACTTGAGACAGAAAAACGTTTGTTCTCTTGCTGCAAATGATATTGCTAGGCTTTATCTTGGAATGAATGATTATTTATGAGTGTATCGCAGGAAAAAAATAATTGTGATGACAAGTTTTTTGCAGTATGAGTAGATAAAAAGTGTTTCGTTTTATTATGGTCGACACCGAGATGGTTGAAGGGAATGTGTATAGTATTAACTTAAATGGCGCAGGATGCAATGATCTTACACTTTTTATGGTTAAACATAGTCTTTCTGTTATCCTTAATTCTCTAACGTATATAAATAATTTTTGTATGTAGTGTGAAAATTTCTTTAAATTATGCAAGAATTATATAATTAGTCCAGTACCTAAAGTTAACAATCCAATGTATGTATATGAGTTTCGTTCAATTAGCCTGCTGCTTGTGCTTTCCAAGGTATTAGAGAGAGTTGTTTGAATACAGATTTCAGATTACCTTAAAAATAACAATTTTTTTTCCCTTTAAATCGGAATTTAGGACTGGTCATAGTCTAGCAACCATGTTGTTCATTTTGACAGATAACATATTTAGTTTTGATAGGCTAATTTTATTTTATATATATATATATATATATATATATATATATATATATATATATATATATATATATATATATATATATATATATATGTATATATATATATATATATATATATATATATATATATATATATATATATATATATATATATATATATATATATACATACAGGTGTGAAAAATCCAAAACGGAACCTCTAAATAATGGAAAGAAAACAGAACGAGACGAAGAACCCGTTTCGGGCCATCAAAACACAATGGATCGAAAGCACGGATTTGATATTAAAAATAAAAATCGGATCCAACATAGCAGACCGAAACTTTAAAATCATGAAAATTAACCAGAAGATCATTTTTCGCTTTACTCTTGCTATAATTAGCTGGCTCATCACTGTTCTCGAAGAAACGTCGCGTCGTTGCCATCGTTGGTGTTTGGCATGTCAACAAGAAGTCCCAATCTGTCTTCTTAAAGGTCTGTTGGATGGTAGCTTTTGTCTGTGCTTTCACTTCTTTGTCTTTCTGCTTACGGGCTTACCACTTTTGTATGTCACGTTGATACAACAAATAGAAACAGTATTCGGAGAATCGAATACATGCGTGTAGAGTTATCAGTCGTAGCTTGAAATACGCTGTATTTACTGGGATACAGTATCAATGTTGTTGAACTGAGAAGTTGTTTGGCAGAAGTAACAACGTTGGACCGATTTTGTTCCAGCCAAAGCATTTACCTAGCCGTCTATCATTGTCATAGATACGTTGTACTGTACTAAAGCTCGGGTGGCAAAGAAAACTCTATTATATGGTGAAAGTTGTTTAGTTCGAGTTCATAATTTTCTGTTTTCTTTAATAAATTTCAGAGGCCGCAATTCATAGTGGAGGAGGGTTTGCAATTGTACAACACAATCTCTTCTTATTGAATTTGCGTGTTAATACCTGCTAATTGAAGTGGAATAAGAGAGGTTGGGAATAAGTTTGTATCAGAAATATTCGAATTAGTGAATTTCATTTTGTACTGGCTCTGACCTGACGTTCCATCGAAGCTCATTTGCAAATGAAACTCATATTTACAAATCTAATTTATCGGTTTGTTTAAGGGCGTCTAATTGAAGCAATATAATTCGATCCACTGTATAATCCAGTAAGCCTTGGAATTGACCTGAGGCGAAATTTTAGAAAGAAAAGACTGGCCGTTCATATTGCCGAGGTTTAATAGAAACGTTACTATAACCAACCTTCTATTTTAAATTTCTTAACTAGAAAGTATTTTTGTCGTTTTCTAAATTCTGACCCACTAAGCCCGTCTAACTTCTTTCAGGTTCGTTTGGGACAGAAGATCGTAGGGAACGCCTACGTGCAATATTACCCCCGCTAACCTACGTGCGACAGGAAGACGAGCAGTACCTTGAAACAGATGAGATGGTGTATTTATTTTTCGTCTAAACTTATAATGTAATCGACGGAATTTGGAATATTTAATGACCATTTGATACATTGATTGTTCTAAATACATCAAATAGTCGAAATACAAAAAAAAATAGTTTTTGTTGGCCATTGAGCATAAAAAATTGATATTTCTGTTACAAAATAAACATTTATTCTAATAAATATACTAATGAAACGCAATGGTAATTTTTAAGTAAATAAGCTAATAGACTACTTTAACATTAAAAATCATTCTCACAAATAAACTTTTATTCTGGTAAAAAATAAAAGTAACACGTTCAGTAATTGTAAATAAATAAACAAATAATTAAATTTATTTTAAATCAACAAAAACACCTAAAAGTCTATAAGAGGTGTTCAAACAGGCCTCCACTTTAAGCGAGACAATAACCCAGTTTATTGTAAAATAGGGTTATATCCCTATTAGCCCTCTATCATGTCCTCACAAAACACCATACGTGTTTCCTGGTCTTTCGGAAAAATTTCTGCTAAAATACAAACGTCAGTCTCCCGATTTGCTCGTTCTTCAGTAATTTGGGGAATCGGTTGCTCCTCATTATTATCAGTGCATTTTTTACAAATTTTTAGACAACCGGTTGTCTCAAATTTTTTAATAATTTCCGAAATTCTAAATTTTCTAGGAACAGGATGATTTTCGCACGTAAATGCAAATCTGCCGATTATTTACCAGAATAGTGAAACACTTAATAATCTGGTTTTTTTGCTCCGTGGAATAAACTACCATTGTAACAAAAAAATTGGCGCGAAACACGCTACTTACGCTTCGACGGCCTGAATGGGAGCAAATAACTTGGAATCCTCTGATTGTGCTAGGGCGTGGCGTATGCTGCCACCCGCTCTCACCGCGCCAGCATTGTATTACCCCTCACCCTAGGGCCAAACTGGTAATTTACATGTATGTCGATGCTTACGACTGTCTCATTCTGATTTGATAAATAATACAGTATTTTCTTTATCTTACTTAAGAAACGTCCAGGTTCCGGTTTGGATTTTGCATATATATATATATATATATATATATATATATATATATATATATATATATATACATATATGATACGGCTGAGGTACATGTTTCGTCTCTACTAGACTCATCAGGGTACCGACATGCACCTGTTTGTGCAAAGGACAGATCGGAAAGAAGCATGCAAATACTGAACGCGGTTTCGCCGACCTCCCGTCGGATGGCGTATATATGTTCATACGGCTTTCACTGTGGTATCACTGTGGCGGGGAGGGTAAGTTTTGACTTTCTTCTCGGTATGGTGGTACAGGTAGGCCATCATCTCGATGGTGGTGGAATTGGACGGATTGTGTTCTGTAGCAATCTATTCAAACTGTGCAACCTCTAACACGGAAAGGATATGATGGAACGAAGTTTGCATTTACTGTTTGCATTTTATTTCACTTATACACGAAGTTGCATATAGTTGTACGTTTGCTGAATGTGATTTCAGTACTGCAACGGCATAATGTGGATGTATCCACTGCTATTGCAACTCGCACGGAGGAATCCGTGAAAGCCGTATGAACATATATACGCCATCCGACGGGAGGTCGGCGAAACCGCGTTCAGTATTTGCATGCTTCCTTCCGATCTGTCCTTTGCACAGCCAGGTGCATGTCGGTACCCTGATGAGTCTAGTAGAGACGAAACATGTGCCTCTGCCGTATCACTGTGGCGGGGAGGGTAAGTTTTGACTTTCTTCTCGGTATGGTGGTACAGGTAGGCCATCATCTCGATGGTGGTGGAATTGGACGGATTGTGTTCTGTAGCAATCTATTCAAACTGTGCAACCTCTAACACGGAAAGGATATGATGGAACGAAGTTTGCATTTACTGTTTGCATTTTATTTCACTTATACACGAAGTTGCATATAGTTGTACGTTTGCTGAATGTGATTTCAGTACTGCAACGGCATAATGTGGATGTATCCACTGCTATTGCAACTCGCACGGAGGAATCCGTGAAAGCCGTATGAACATATATACGCCATCCGACGGGAGGTCGGCAAAACCGCGTTCAGTATTTGCATGCTTCTTTCCGATCTGTCCTTTGCACAGCCAGGTGCATGTCGGTACCCTGATAAGTCTAGTAGAGACGAAACATGTGCCTCTGCCGTATCACTGTGGCGGGGAGGGTAAGTTTTGACTTTCTTCTCGGTATGGTGGTACAGGTAGGCCATCATCTCGATGGTGGTGGAATTGGACGGATTGTGTTCTGTAGCAATCTATTCAAACTGTGCAACCTCTAACACGGAAAGGATATGATGGAACGAAGTTTGCATTTACTGTTTGCATTTTATTTCACTTATACACGAAGTTGCTTATAGTTGTACGTTTGCTGAATGTGATTTCAGTACTGCAACGGCATAATGTGGATGTATCCACTGCTATTGCAACTCGCACGGAGGAATCCGTGAAAGCCGTATGAACATATATACGCCATCCGACGGGAGGTCGGCGAAGCCGCGTTCAGTATTTGCATGCTTCTTTCCGATCTGTCCTTTGCACAGCCAGGTGCATGTCGGTACCCTGATGAGTCTAGTAGAGACGAAACATGTGCCTCTGCCGTATCACTGTGGCGGGGAGGGTAAGTTTTGACTTTCTTCTCGGTATGGTGGTACAGGTAGGCCATCATCTCGATGGTGGTGGAATTGGACGGATTGTGTTCTGTAGCAATCTATTCAAACTGTGCAACCTCTAACACGGAAAGGATATGATGGAACGAAGTTTGCATTTACTGTTTGCATTTTATTTCATTTATACACGAAGTTACATATAGTTGTACGTTTGCTGAATGTGATTTCAGTACTGCAACGGCATAATGTGGATGTATCCACTGCTATTGCAACTCGCACGGAGGAATCCGTGAAAGCCGTATGAACATATATACGCCATCCGACGGGAGGTCGGCGAAACCGTGTTCAGTATTTGCATGCTTCTTTCCGATCTGTCCTTTGCACAGCCAGGTGCATGTCGGTACCCTGATGAGTCCAGTAGAGACGAAATATGTGCCTCTGCCGTATCACTGTGGCGGGGAGGGTAAGTTTTGACTTTCTTCTCGGTATGGTGGTACAGGTAGGCCATCATCTTGATGGTGGTGGAATTGGACGGATTGTGTTCTGTAGCAATCTATTCAAACTGTGCAACCTCTAACACGGAAAGGATATGATGGAACGAAGTTTGCATTTACTGTTTGCATTTTATTTCATATATATATATATATATATATATATATATATATATATATATATATATATATATTGGACATATTTAAGTTTGCTGCATATTTGAACGTTCAGAATTACACTGATGATACTAAACCTGAGGAAGCTGCAACTTCTCTAAACAGGAATGTTTAATTTATATCTAATTATATTAGGGAGCATAAGTCGAAAATTAATCCTAGCAAGACAGAAGTGCTTTGTTTGGCCCCAAAATGTTCAATTCTTTTTTGATGGTTCGAGTTGTTTGAATACGACCCCTACTTTCAATTGTTTTCTCAAAGCTACCCTTTTCTCGGCGATGACGCTCAATACTGTCAAATGTTTGATGGTTTGGTATCGGGCGATTAGCAAATATCTCCATGTAAACCATAACACTTCGACGCCCATCTCCTTCACAAAATGTATATACCAGGAGCATGTCAACCGGAGTGCGTGTAGTTGTCAGTGTTTAATAGTAAAATAAGCTCAGAAATTTAGAATATGAATCTTACTCTAGTCGACAATTTGTCAATAGTCAAAGTAAAAAATGGCAAAGTCTTTGAAAAATTATTTTTACAGGTATTTTTTATTATTACACTCAAACGGTGTATGTATACATGTAATTGAAAATAGGTTTTTCCTCGCAAAACCACTAATCCAACGAAAATTTTTCGAGAGGAAAAAAAGCTTTCAAATACATGGTTCTATCCGACAGAAACACCTAGGTTGTCCTAACGTTGATGACATAAAAATTAAAAGCTATTTTATAAGTTATGTCACTTTTATACCACTTACACTACTTTATAGTCATTCGCTATATTATTAGAAAACGTCATTTTATAGACTAAACACTAAAATTCATTAAATTCAGATAACATATATTCAAGAAATTTACAAAAATTAATATTTTCTTCGAATTTCATCATTTTCTAGCGCCTAAACGAAGCAGTATCGGATATAACTAAGTTAGCTTAGACTATTTTACGTCAAGAGTCAATCATCAAATGTTGTACACGTATTTTCCAGATACCCTGTATAATCATTTTAGCCACCAGCCGGCTCTGGTATTTGGTGACAATTTCTTTATAAGATATGAGAACAATAAATTCGAAAGCAGGGCCGCAAAAAAAATTAATTAAACTAAAAAATGGCACTCTAAATTTGAAACTCGAGACGACCACATTCTTTACCACTCTTGTTTCGCTGTTACTAAACTTTCTACAAATAACAAAATTTACATCGTTCAGAATCCCAATTTATTTTAATATAATTTTATAGGGACAAAACCCAATTTAAACGCTTGGAAATATAATTGTTAGCATAACAACGCGTCCGACAAATTTCAGTTAATTGTAAATTCTATTTTCATTTTTATTTGACTAATAAACTGTAAAATAAAATAACATTTTTACGTTTATCTTTTACATTGGGAATATTTTAAAAGTAGATTTTGTTTAAAATTAAACCAGATCATATAGATAGATAAAGGTAACGTTTCGGTTATAACAATTTTTAACCGACTTCTAAAAGAAGGAGGTTCTCAATTCGTCGACTATGTATTTTTTTTATGTATGTACACCGATTTCTCCGGAACGGCTGCACCGATTTGAACGAAATTTTTTACGTTATGTAAAGGAAGTTGCTGCGGTGGTCCCATATTTTTTTAGATGAAATCGGTGCAGTAAAATCCAAGATGGCGCTTACAATATGGCGGCCAAAAAAATTAATTTTGTCCGATTTTCTCCAAAATTGGCATGGAGACATTTTGGGGATTATACCCAACGAATCTGAAATTATTTTTAGAAAATTCAAAATGGCGGATCCAATATGGCGGACAAAAAAATTTAATTTTGCCTGATTTTCTCCAAAATTGGAATGGGGGAGTTTTCGAGGTCGTACATAACGAATTCAAAATATTTTTAGAAAATTCAATATGGCGGATCCAATATGGTGGACAATAAATCAATTTGTCCAATTTTCTCCAAGATTGGTATGGGGCAGTATTCGGGGTCGTACATAACAAATCTAAACTTATTTTAAAAAAATGCAATATGGCGTATCCAATATGGTGGATAAAAAATTAATTTTGTCCGATTTTTCTCAAAATTGATATTGGGGAGTTCTTGAGATAGCACATTACGAATCTAATATTATTTAAAAAAATATATGGCTAATCTAAGATGGCGGATTAAAGATTCTACATCTCTCGATTTTGTCTAAAGTCAGTATTAGGTGATTTTTGTTAGTGTTTATTACGAAATTAAAATATTTTCTGAACAACTCAATCTGGCGGATTCAATATGATGTCCCAAAAATTTTACATTTTCCGACTTTTTCCAAAACTGATATAGAGGGTTCTTGAGGGTGTAAATTAAGAATTTAATAGTATTTTTTTCAGGATTCAATATAGCGAATGCAATATAGCTGAAAAAAATTTTACATTTTTCGATTTTGTTCAAATGTGGAACTGAATCATTTTTGAGAATGTAAATAGCTAATATTAAATTATTTTAAGAAAATCTAATATATCAGATACAATATGACCTTTTAGAAATTTTAAATTTCTGGATTTCATTTAAAATTGGTACCAGCGGGTTTGGAAATTGTAGATTTAGATTAGATGAAGACGTTAAAATTAGTTTTTTGAAATTCAATATGGCGGATCCAATAAAGTGGGTTGAAAATTTTACCTTATTCGCATTTTTTCAGATTTGGTATTAGGGGGTTGTGGGGTCGTGTATTACGAATATGAAAGTTAATTTTTTACAACTATTGGATTGATAAGATACAATATAAGGGACTAAATATTTTACATTTTCCAGTTTTATCTAAAATTGATATTGCGGGGTTTCTGGAGGTGAATACAAACTCAATATGCAATATAAAATATATCGGGCTAAAAAATTTACGTCTCAAATTATTTAAATATCGATATTGGTTTTGAGGCGTATATTACCAATCTAAAATTAATTTGAAATTTAAGATAGTGGATTTACTATCACAGACTAAATATTTGTTTGACACAATTTCATTGGTGTTTGGAGAACTCTAAGAATCAAAGAATTTTTGTGGTGCATTTTAGGGTGATTTACAATTCTGGATAAAATGGGTACTTTTTTGCCACCTTGGGGTCATTGCGAAGAACATTCTCCATTAGCACTTAGTTCAAATAATTTATGAATATCATAATGAATTAAAAACTAAAAATCGAAAAATAAAATTTTTATAAAAAAATTGAACCGACTGCTAAAAGTGCTCTAAAAAGCGAAAAATAACTATAAATTTTTATACGAAATTGAAATTTTTGAAGTCGGCGCCAAATTATTTCTAAATGAAATAAATAACTACTAGTATATAAAAATTATGATAAGAAAGCAATTACAAATAAAGTATTTTTAATCTGTTTATGCGTCATCACATTTTGACAGGTATTAGTTTGGCGCCGACTTCACAAATTTCAATTTCGTATAAAAATTTATAGTTATTTTTCGCTTTTTAGCGCACTTTTAGAAGTCGGTTCAATTTTTTTATAAAAATTTTATTTAAAAATTAGTCCAATTGCGAGTTGAAATTTGCAATTTGGGTTTTATACTACGTGACAAAATAGAACAACACTGTCGAAAAATGTAAAAATGCTGATACCAAAAAATACTAAATGTACGATATTCCTTTTAAACACACTGTGGTTTAAAAAAAACCTATGTAGGCTGCTGTTATCAGCAGCAACAACTATTTCCAACAGTCAAACCAAATGAATTGATATTAACGTCATAAAAAATAACATTTCTCCATTGCAAAATGGTAGGATATATTTTCATTGTCTTTAGCCGTTCGTCGTTTCCACTCTTATCCAAAGACGATTTACTAAAGTTTGTTCTTGGTGTGGGACTCTCGCTTCAGACAATTTTACGTGATATCCATGAATCCCAGGCATGGTTGACGTCACCTAATGATTTCTTTGTTTCTCCACGCGACTTGTCTTTCTAGTACTTTTTGATCCTTATTTCAAGAGTTTTCTTTGTTTCGCTCACATAGAAATTGCCACATTCACATGGTACCTAAGACGTACAGTTCTTCATATCCCTTCGAGTTATGGGTTTGACACTAGTAAGCTGGCTTCTCGAAGAGTTATTTAAATTGAAAACAATGGTAATGTTATAACGTTTCAATGTTCTTCTGAATATTTCCAAAATGTCTCTAATTTAGGGGATTGGTTCTAGTTCCTCGTCCTTGGGTGATCTTGTCCTAATTGTACGTTGTTCCATTAAATTTACTATCTATCCGTTGGCAGTCAGGTCACTTCTAATCTGATGTATTTCATTCATTAAGTTTTCGTTGCAATTGCAAAGAGTTAATGCTCTATTTATTTGATTTCTTATACTTTCATGTTTGGTATCATTGGAGTGGTTGGATGAGTAGATATTATCATGTCCATGTGGATTTTCTATGAAGACTGAAGTTCCAGTTTTCCTGCCGTTTCTTTCAGCCGAAACATCTAAGAATGGTAACATATATATATATATATATATATATATATATATATATATATATATATATATATATATATATATCTTTATGACGTGACTTATCACGTACTACATCGTTGCAGGTGTACTTATGCTTTGGTATACTCGCCGATGTCTTCTCATGTGATTCTCTGGGGAGCTGCATCCAATACAGATAGAGTATTTCTAATACAGAAGAGAATTATTAGACTTATATTTAATTTAAAAAGGAGAGAATCATGTTGGGATATTTTTAAGAATCGTAAAATACAAACTTTTGTATGTGTATATGTTTTTGAGTATTGTCTTTATGTTAAAAGTAACATTAAATATTTTGAAACGAGTTCCAGTATAACAAACAGAATGCAAATGTTCCACTTTACATCGCGCACAATACGACTCACTTTGAAAGATGTCAATTATCACCTATTCGTATATACAACAAACTTCCTCAAATTATCATGTCAGCCAATAACTACAATAGCTTTAAGAATAAATTAAGAAAATGTTTAATTGGGAAGGGCTTCTACTCACTCGCGGAATATTTTGAGGATTCTTGAAGTGATGCGATGGCTGACTTAAATTATATGTTCCGTTTTTGTTCTTTTTTTTATTATAGGTAACTAGCTTTAATTTTTAGGAAATATAGCTAGTGTTTCATGTATATTTTATAATTTTGATATATATCTAACCATATGACGTCCTCCACATCAACCTTAATTGATCTTAAAGGTGAATAAATGTTGGACTTAGTGACAATAACTTTAAGGATAAATTTTTCAAAGTTCTCAAAGCTGAAGGTGTGTTGCTAACGTTGTATGTCCTCATTTTTATTATTTATTCTTGTAACTAGTCTTTAATTCTTTGACGTCCTCTTTCTAGTGTTATTTTACTGTATATTTTGGATATGTTAAGGACCTAAATGTCAATGTATATTGATCTTAAAGGTGAATAAAGTATAAAGTATAAAGTATATCATATTCATCTAGACGACGTTGATTATCAGATCGTTGCATTTTAATTTCTCTTTGTTAGGTTCATTTTTAGATCTACTTCATCAGAGGCTACGTTAAGGTAATTATTTTTCTCTTGCAATTCTTCTGGAATTTTGTCATCAGCGTATCTTAAATGGCTTAGATGTTCTCCGTCTATATATAGGCCTTTGTTATTCCGAAAGATATTCGCAAGGGTTGCTGCAAAGGGCTTCGAGGATATTGTGTCTCCTTGTCGGGCTGCTGTTTGAGTAGAGAATTCTGGGATGATTTAGTATATATTTTCTGTAGCTGTGGCTTCTCTATATATGTTTGTTAACATTTCTATATATTGTTTGTCTTCTCTTTGATCGATTTGAGCCTATATAACTTTTCTAGGATATTTTGATACCGGAAGCCTTCTTAAAGTCTATGAGTACTAGCGCTAGTGATAGATCATATCCTTTTGTGCTACTGATTATTTCTCTTAGTGTTTTAATATGATCCAATGTACCTAAACTACTTCTAGAACCTGCTTGCTTTCGAGGATGTGCATAGTCAAATTTGCTCTATATTGTTCTTGTTATTTATTTTCGTAAATATATTGTATATATAGTAGTATAGTAGTAAACTAATTAGTCTAAAATCTTCTTTGCTACCTATCTAAATGAGGATTTAGTAGTACTATTCTACCGTTTCGGAATATGCCTTGCTTTTGCTTTGTTTTATAATTATTCCGTAGGAAATCATCATTTTTTTTCGCAAACACATTCTTCAACTTGACAAAGAGAGAATGGCTTGTGAGGGAATATTGAGTGCGATGAGGACTGCTCCCACCAGGGTTCTGGAAAACCTAGTGAACCTGTCTCCTCTTCACTTATACATAGAGAACGAGGCCCTGAGGACTGTTTATCGTCTCAGCTGCCTGGAATTGGAACAGGCGGCGACTGCGGTGTCTGGGAAAGCGTGGTGGAGAGGTGTCCATCACTCCCCATGCGGACAGACTACATCACGCCGCTTTTAAAACACAACCTCTCTCTGGAGATACTTATGCCAAGTAGAGAGGATTGGGAGGGAGAATAAAATCTTCAGAAAAATGGATTTTGGTGGTATACTGATGGAACTCGACAAGATGAAAGAGCTGGAGCCGGAGTATTCGGCAGGACCACAGGAGTCGGAGAGTACTATGCTCTCGGACAATATGCGACAATTTTCACAGCGGAAATTTATGCTATTCTGCAGTGTGCCCATCTCTGTTAGAGGGACATAGATAGGAATAGAGTAATAAATATATGCTCAAACAGTAAGGATGTAATATTGGCACTGAAGTCGAGTGTCGTGACTTCGCGACTGGTGTCTGAGTGCAAGGATGTACTAAATGGTATGACAAGGAACGGCTGCACAGTCAGACTCGTATGGGTCCCGGGTTACACGGGCATACGCGGGAATGAGGAAGCAGACCGTCTAGCAAAGTTGGGTTCGGCGATCGAACCGTATGGACCCCAACCAATATTACCTGTCCAATTGCTATTGGCAAAAGAGAATTAAAATCGTTGCTGGAAAGCAAATTTTTGAAAGCTCGTGGAATGAAGTGTGCTAAGGAACAGATAACTGGGGCCCTATCTTCGAACTGGGGAACGTGAAGTGAACGGTGAAAAAGTGGCGAACGCGTATTCTTGAAATGTTCATCGCTCATATCCTCGTTCGTCCGGTGGAAGGCAAGCGAACGGTGAAACATGCGCAAATGAAATGTCAGCCGCTAAATGACATACTGAACGCACGAATTTCAAAAAATTAAATAGTATTAAAAATTTTTATTTTATTTTTGGTTCTTCAAAATAACTTGTCATTAAAAAAAATAATATGTTGACGAACCGTTTCTTTAAGACGTTTTATTTTTTGAATAAACAGTTGAAACGTTAATTAGGTGGTACCCAGATATTTTTAATATTTTCAAACTTTTTAATAAAATATCCTTAGAAAGTTGAATATGTCTTGCAAATATTAAGTAAATTTGAGATTACAGACATAAAATTAATACGGGAGATTCTGTTTATAACTCAATTGTATGAGTGTGCTATTTAAAAAAAAAATTTTCTAGGGCCAGTTCTGCTTATGGATTTCACATAAATACTTGTGTCTATAACAGCTGAGTATCTTAGTTTTAAACAGTTAAATCTAACATAATTCTTTTCACGACACAACTTATAATAAATTTGAGAAATCGCAATTTGTAAGCTATCTGAAACTTTTATTTAAATAAGTAACAAATTTTATATTTAAATTATGTTAACTACAGCACTTAACTTAATTAGACTGTGTTAAACACTAGACGACACTACAATTAAATAAATATTATGATTATAATTTATCGAGAGATATAAATATGAACCTTAAAGACCTACGAATGAGGTCCTTCAGCATAAAAACCTTATTTATGGTACATTTTATCTTCAAGCCTCTACAAATCTTTATAAAATAAAAAAATATATATATTTAAAGTTGAATGTGAGACCCGCCAGTATCTTTAATGGACGTATTCTGTTATGCCTTTGGTTTCGGTCCCTGGTCATAAACAGTTTCACTATCTTCGTTGAAGTTTCAGGTTTTCTTTCAAATTTACTTGTCAGGACAGAACATCTTGCAGTAAGAGGCTGGACACTTTGTGAATTCATACAATAAATAACTGATTGGATAGTTTCCATAGTGCATAGGGATGATGGCTCTTAATCATACTACGTAGAATGGTAATTTCCACCGTTTCAAGGTTTATCAGTGCTGACTTTCTGCAATTACTGTCAGTATATTACTTTGTATATATGATTGCTGCTTTTTTTGATATCCCCTTTTCTTGAGTGTCAATTTAAGATAAATTCAATCCAGGCAAAGTACAAATATTGTAATGACAATCAATAATTTCACAAAAATAACAACAGCAGTATTTTTTTTTTACTTTTGACGATTAATTTAAAGCACCAAAACTACTTTTTGCCTAAAAAGGCAACAAAATATACTACGAACATTTTCGGTCTGACAGCTCAATTCAATCTGTTATCAGTTTTATTTTTTGAAATTCTTCGGTTTTAGCACGTTCATATTTGGCAACATTGGCTTTTTAAGAATACGGCTTTTACTGTCAAAAAGTTCACATCGCCATTCCCCCATCGCCGTTCACCTCACCTTTCACATCACACGTACGAGGATAGGGGCCCTGGGCCTAGCGCACGGCGTACTAAAGAGCGTCTCTCCTTGGGAAGGAAAGAGCTGCGAATTGTGGTGGGATTATTGACAGGACATTGTCACCTCAGGGGCCATCTTCATAGAATCGGTGTCGAGGGTGACCCGACATGCAGACGGTGTTTTGAGGAAGATGAAACTGTTGACCATGTTCTCAGAGAGTACCCAGCACTCAACAGACTGAGACAGAGATATTTCGGAGATATAATTTTGTTACCGGAAGCAGTTAGGCAAGTTCAACTAACGAGGCTGCTTGGATTCGCAAAGGCGATCGGCCTCGAATAACCTGCAGATATGGTGGGATGTAAAGGGCCCAATGGAGACCTAGGCATCGATGATCTAGTATCACCACCCCTTTTTCATTCATTCATTCATTCATTCATGCCTTGCTTTTAGGCAGCCTGTATATATTTTTGCTAAGTTATTTTCTCAGCGTGCTTTAGAAGTTCAGCTGTAACACCGTCATTCCCAGCTGATTTGCCGTTCTTCATGAGACTTGGTACCTTCCTCTGCTTCATCAACGAGAACAGCTGGAACGTTATCTTGAGTTCCAGTTACCCTTTCCTCTACTTCTTATATTTCTGGTGCTTTGTTTAGATTCTCATAGAATTTGTTTACATGTGTTATTTTTTCATCCCTATTTATAACTCTTTCACCATCGTTCATTATTGCTGTTATTTGTTTTCTACCGATTGTCAACATACTTTATGATTTTCGGTTGCATTTTCTACAAGCCTTTCATTATAAGTATTTACATCTTCTACAATCTTTTTTTTATTGTTTTGCACAGTTCGGCTCATTCTATTCTGTGTATGTTGGAGTTAACTTTAATTTATCTGCATTGTTTCAGAAGAGCTCTCGTTTCACCGGAAAGTTTTCTATTATGGTTGCGTTGTTGTGTTCCTTCAATTTCTTTCTCGCAACTTAAAATTGTATCCATAAAGTGCGTGCTATCTATTGAATCTTTTACCTTCTCTTAGATAAGCTATTGATAGCGTCCGGATTTGTTACTTAGGTCTGTTTTAGGAGTAAGTTAAATCATGTTTTGCCAGAACGTATTTGCAAAAAAATATGAAACTAACGAATATGTGACATAGAGAAACAGACAGCACGAAAGTATAAGGAATTCTAGTTGGCTGCGGAATCTTAATAAATAAAAAAGTTTTACATATAAATAATAATGGGCTGTAATAATATTTTAGAATTATCTAAGATCAATATTATACGCATTTCGAGCAAACACAAACATAGCTGCTAATAAAAATAAAACGAAATTACCATGTAAAATTTTTAAGGTGCTATCGCATCACGAAACCCTCAATAACTACAAAAAGAAATTTTTCGATTCAGTGGCTTTTTCAGGGGCAAAATTTTTCATTCGGACATACTTCCTTTTGTTTGTACAAGAACAAAAGAATATAAATGAAAGAAAGGAATTGTTTTACATTTGTTTGCATAACGAAAACAACTTTTTTATGAATGGAATATTAAAATTAAGTGGCGAGGATGCGACGTAAAGAAAAAGGGATAAAAAATAATTTTTTCTTTGTTTCTATGGAAAGATATGAAATAAGAGCAAATTTTTGGCTCTACTGTAAGATCAGTGCAATGAAATGTTTACCCAGAATTATGTTTTTATTGTAAAGTTTTGTTCAGAAATTTGAAATTTTTTTCCTCATGAAGAGTTAAGCTATTAGCCCGAAAAAGGAGGGGGTAAAATGACCTAAAAAACAGAAGAAAATATATTGTCACATAGGGAAAAACATAAAAACATAATATTTCATAAATTGGCATTTTCCAATTTTACAAATCCTTTATTTTAAATTTAAACAATAACAATCGCGTTACCTCTTATAATTTTATAACGTTTTAATTATGAAATGTTGTTTATTTACTGGCCGTCGATCGTGCAAATTCACCAAGTCAGCAAGGTCGCTTTCCGGGTCATGATGAACCGAGGTTGTAAGAAGGCGATTCGTTGACTTGATGAAAAAAAACAAAACAGGATAAAAAGGACAGATATGCTGGAGACAGGGTTCAATCGGGTCAATCGGTTGAATCGGTTCAATCAGTTGATCTGATGCAGAGCAGCCAGTCTATCGCGAATTAGTTAATTGCCCCGAAGGTTAGTGAAGCGAAAATCCCAAGCGTGTCCCAGTCCTGAGCAGGTCGACAAATAGAGAACTCTAGTGACAACCCTCGTGAGGAGTGCGAGGATGAAGTTAACCTTAATGTAAGTCAAACATTTAGTCATAATGATGTACAGTCCAAAATGTTAATGTCGCTTATTTTCAATTAAACTCTTTTTTTATATATAATCCGAAGTAAAGAGTTTATTTTGAGTGTAATCTCTGAAGACCAAATTCCTAAATGCTACGTCCCTAGTCACACCTCAAAACTGGGCGTGACAATATTTGTGATTTTTTGCATGAATATCTTGGATGAGGTAACCGTGCTTCAAAAAAAAATGTAGTATATAGAGAAAAATTACGTATAAAAGGTTTGTACGTCTTAAAAAGATCCACAAAATGACTTTTTGAATGTTAAAATGGCTTCATAAACAAAAAAGTTATTGCAAAAAAAAGACCGGCGAAATTAATCACGAGCTGGCCAAAGTGAGGGTATGCGGAAGAAGCACGACGGAGAGTCATACGGTCCAGTAAAACCGAACACGGAGCGCCCTTGAAAAATATGTAATATCTTGGCTTCCAAGTAACATGGAGCTTTTATTTACTTTTTTTTATTTGGTGTGACTCGTTGAAAAAAATAACTTTTAGCACATTTTCAACCCCCCATTCCCCAAAAAATGGTTTCTTTAATTCTTCTTCTTAAAGTGCCTATCCTCTTTGGATGTTGGCTATCACATTGGTCCATATTACTTTATTCACTGCTGCTCTGAAGAGACGTATTGATGTCATTCCAGTCCATGTCCGTAGGTTGCGCGCCATGATATTCGTCTTGGTCCAGCTGATCTCTGGCCTTCCATCTTCCCCTGCAGGATAAGTTGGAGCAGGCGATATTTCTCATTCCGCATGATATGTCCAAAGTACTCCAATTTTCTGCGTTTGACATTTGTAAGGTATTCCAGTTCTCCACCGATACGTTGTAAAATGTTTTCGTTTGATACGTGATGTATCCAAGGAACCCTAAGCATGCGGCGGTAGCACCACATCTCAAATGCATCTATACGTTTACATGAAGCATCGGTAAGGGTCCAGGCTTCTGCTCCATATAAGAGAGTTGAGAGTACGTAGCATTTCAAAATCCTGATCCGCGTATGTATATTGAGGGATAGGTTGCAGAGTATGTTGCGCAGCTTATTAAAAGTACCTCTTGCTTTCTCGATTCGACTTCTTATTTCTCGAGAGTGGTCCCAGTCCTTATTCAACGTGCAGTCTAGATATGTGATCGTCTCGGCCATTGTGAGAGTTACGTTGTTGGCAGTAAACTGTATGTTGTCGACGTCGTTCTTACTGACAATAATCGTTTGCGTCTTCTTGCAGTTTATCTTCATACCATATCGGTTGCAAGCTGTCACTATTTGGTCGATAATTCTTTGAAGTCCCTCTGCAGTATCGGCTATAAGAACGGTATCATCCGCGTATCTTAGGTTGTTTATTACTTCTCCATTTACAATAATTCTCTAATCTTCTATGTTGCCCAGTGCTTCTTTAAAGAGATGTTCTGAGTATACGTTGAATAGAAGTGGCGACAGTATACAGCCCTGGCGTACTCCTTTCTTTATATTAAATTCTTTTCTTGTCTCATTCCCAACTCGTACAATAGCCTTTTGTTTTTTTTTCTTTAATTATATTTTATCAAATGATAATTAAACTACTACGACAAAAAAAAAGTATATTAATAAATTAATTGTTGCACAAAAAATGCAATAAAATATCTAGTATACAGGGTGTGCGTGAAAATGTGGAAAATCTCCTGGATATGAAAAAAACGCGTGAAAGGAATACAACAAGTTTGTATAAACTTCTTTCGTAAAGGCCTCCTCTTCGGAGATATGTGCTCACAAAGAGCAGCGATGGAATCTAGGTTTTTACACATAATTATTGAAACACTAGGTTTATTTCAATTTTTTTTTAATAAAGGGTGTTTTTTATAGAGGTATAAAACTTTAAGTTGGCAACACTTTTTTAACTGGCGGCCATTTAGTCAGCTGTCAAGTGATTTATGTTTAGTTTGGTTTGGCATTTCAACATGAATAGACTGACGCCTGAACAACGCTTCCAAATTGTGCAAATTTATTTTGAAAATTATGGTTCTGTTCGAAATACGTATCGCGCACTACGTCCATTTTACGGTCAACTTAATCGTCCATCAGAGCAATTAATTCGATTAGCTATGGAACGTTTTCGCACCACGTTTACTCTAAATGATAATACGCATCCACAGAGACGTCGTACAGAGCGTACAGAAGAAGTTATTGCTGCTGTAGAGCGTAGCGTAGAGGAAGACCCGAATCAGTCTATCCGCCATCGTGCACAGGAATTGGATATGTGTCCATTCACTTTATGGAAGATTTTGCGGAAAGATCTTGGTGTGCGTGCTTTCAAAATTCAACTCGTACAAGAATTGAAGCCACACGATCACCTAGCAAGGCGTAGATTCGGTGAATGGGCCCAAAACAAGATTGCCGTTGATTCCGATTTTCATAAGCGAATTTTGTTTAGCGATGAAGCTCTCTTTTGTTTGAATGGATACGTCAATAAACAAAACTGCCGTATTTGGAGTGATGATAATCCTCAAGTGCATGTTGAGACACCGTTACATCCAGAAAAACTGACTGGTGTGCTTTATGGGCTGGTGGAATCATTGGTCCGTACTTCTTTAAAAACGGTGCTGGTCAGAACGTTACAGTCAATGGTGACCGCTACAGAGCCATGATTACTGACTTTTTCGTTCATCAATTGAACAACCATGATATGCAGGAGCTGTGGTTTCAACAAGATGGCGCAACATGTCACACAGCTCGTGCCACAATTGATTTATTAAAGGAAACGTTTGGTAACTGCATAGTTTCACGTTTCGGACCCGTGAATTGGCCTCCAAGATCGTGCGACTTAACGCCGCTAGACTATTTTTTGTGGGGATATGTGAAGTCGCTAGTCGCCGATAAGCCCGAAACGATTGATCACTTGGAAGACAACATTCGCCGCGTTATTGCCGATATATGGCCCCAAATGTTGGAAAAAGTCATCAAAAATTAGACCTCCAGATTAGACTACGTCCGAGCCAGCCGTGGCGGTAATATGCGGGAAGTCATATTTAAATTATAATGCCAGAAGGTTATCTTTCGAATAAAGTAAATTCCATGTCAATTTAAAAAATTCATCTTTGTTTTATTCCATTTAAAAGTTCTATACCTCTATAAACAACACCCTTTATAAGTATACCAGGTAAGACTCTTCAAATTATTATTGAAGAAAGTGTTGTGAATTACTCACAGCTGCAGAAACGGACTAGCTGTGACACTCTTGACCCCATTTTTGTACGCCCTATATGATAAGAACTTTGGACAACGTTTTTTACATACCCTTAACTATTGACTAAAAATTAAGCACTTTTCATTAATGTCGCTCATCCTACCTGTTTTCGAGAAAACGTCATTTTATTTATATCATGTATTTGGCGTGTTTCGATAAAAGATACATCGTTGTTCCTATAAAATGTTCAACCTTCAACCTTATGATAAAAAAATGCTATCCAAAATTAGAGGTTACCTCTTTAGTTACAAACGTCTAATTCTGTGAATTGCAGTTAGATCCAGGTTTGAAAAAAATGTGTGTTTTATTTTATCGGCACCAAAAATTAAGTATTGTTGTTGCAAACGTTGCTAGGTAAGAAAGAAATATATAGACTGAATTTTAGAACTTGTCAACTTTCACATCGCTGACACATTGATTCTTTACTTAGATATTAATTTACTGATTTTTGGATTCCGTGGTGGAATTAATTGTGATATCCTAATCATACTTTTCCAAATCAGAAAACATTTCAACGAGTTGAGTAACATCTAAGGGAGAATGGTAAATGATTCCAGTTAATAAAGTAATATCATTAAATTTCCTCATAATTTTAGGAAATTTTGGGAAAGGAAGTAGTGATGCTGGTTGGGGAAGAACAGTATGTAGGCCGCAATTAGAGGAAAATATTTTAAATGCTGTAGATGAAACCCCTTTCGAAAATTATCAGCGCTGTTTAATACATCGAAAACAATAGTATATGAAGGTCTTCAAGAACAGCTGTTATATCCATATTATTTGAAAAAAGTGCATAAACTGGTCTGAATATTTCCCTTATAGAATGTAGTTTGCAGACTGACATTGGTTCAGTTACGAAAAAATGGAACCTTCATTAACACCATCCCGGATGAAGCAGGGTTTATCAAAAATTGTATTATAAATTTACACAACTCTCATATATAGGCTGATGAAAATCCGCATGCAACTATTGTTTCACATCATCAATATCAATTCCAATCAATTAATGGCTGGGCAGGATTCATTGACAATTTTTTGATTGGACTATTCGTATTGCTGGCATGACTGAATGGATAACATTATTTGGAGTTCCTCTAGAACTTTTTTCATGAGTTAGTAAATCACTTACCACTTGAAATCTGCCGAAACATGTGCTACATGCACCATAGGGCATCACCTCATTTCAGCGTTGCTGTGAGGGAGCACCTGAATCTCTATCCAAACCGTCGGATAGATAGAGGAGGACCTATTGCCTGACCTCCTCGATCTCCCAACCTAACGCCGTTGGATTTTTACCTGTGAGGACACCTCAAAACCTTGTTGTATTTCACTCCGATCGATAATAGGGAGGGACTTTAACGGAGAATCACGTTTCGTTCTGATTAAATAAGGAACAATGCAGAGTTAATCTGGCTGGTACAGCAGTCCTCGATTCGTCGTGCCCTCGAGTGTATCAGACTTCACGGTGTCCATGTTAAATCCTCTTACGAAGTTTTCAATTAAACAGTTAGTTTAACTTTTTACTGAAACTATGGTAACAGTGGAAAATTCCTCTTTTTCATATTCAGCCAGACAGAAGTTAGGGGACTAAAGGTGTAAATATAACTACGTTTTTTGCAAAACGATTGGGATTAACGACATCAATGAAGAGTACTTAATTTTGAGTCAATAGTTAAAGGTATGTTAAAACGCTGTCCAAAGTTATTGTCATAAAGGGCGTAAAAAAATGGAGTCTTGAGTATCACAGCTAGTCCGTCCCTGTAGCTGTGAGTAATTCACAACACTTTCTCGGATAGTAATTTAAAGGATCTTACCTGGTATACACCATATTAAAAAAAAATTAGATATACCTAGTGGTTCAATAATTATGTATAAAAAACTTGATTTGCAACTCTTTACGATCCCATATGGGAGACCTCTACGAAAAATGTTTATATGAACCTGTAGTATTTCTTTGTGTTTTTTTCATATCCGGAAGATTTCCCACATTTTACCGGACACCCTGTATATACATATATATATATATATATATATATATATATATATATATATATATATATATATATATATATATATATATGTAGCTTTTATAAGGATAAATTACCACACCATAACAACGAGAACAGTTTCAATACTGGAAAAATCTCGAAATGCCCTACTTAGAGAAGAAATACGGCAGAAAAGGATACAACTAAGCACAACGGAACAGGCACTCTACCAACTTCACCTGTCTCTGAGTAACTTAATGCATCCCGTCCTATGGAACCGCTTAGAAACTCTCTGCCATTGGCGAACAGAAACTACAAAAACCACAAAAACAGACACGCATTTAAAGAAATTTGATAATATAATGAAACACCACTACAAACAAGAGAATAAACAAGCGACAACCAACAACAACAGAACAGTGTACAACATATCCAAACACCAACTGACTGAAACAGAAAAAACAGTGTTAAGTAAAGGTTTCAATTATGCAATAGCTCCGAAAAAGATACGGAAGAAATAATCACACAAATCGAGTCTACTCTTCCTTCTATAGACAACTACGAGGCTGAGCAAATACGGCAGGATTTGTCAAGAATTCTCAGAACATCGAATCCTCCGAACAAAACCTGAGTAGAGCAGAATTTACAGCCTTAAAAGACCTCAACAAAAATGATAACATCATAATATTACCAGCAGATAAAGGCAATGCAACAGTCGTCATGGATACCGACGACTATACTGCAAAAATTCAAGATATCTTGAAAGATCCTGCTTACAAGCCTGTGTCAAGGGATCCCACTACATATCTTGAGAAAACAACCAAGATCATGGACTCACCCATAGAACTGGATATTGAACAGAAACTAATACCACGGGAAAAATCCAGCAGGTGCCCAAGACTATACGGACCTCCAAAGATCCACAAGCCAAATGTTCCTTTAAGACCCATCGTTTGTGCCTACAACTCTGCCACCCAAAGACTAGAAAAATACCTTGCTGGCTTCATGCAACCACGTGTTGAGAATGTCGCCTCTTACGTCAAAAACTCGGAGCACTTCTTAACCATTCTACACTCCGTAGAAATTGACAAGGACGACATAATTGCAAGCTTCGACGTAAAATTCTTGTATCCCAGCATACCAATGGATGAAGCACTGGATCAAATCGCCCAAAGAGAGGATTTCCCAACCAATATCATGGATCTCACCAGACACTGTCTTAAAAACGCATATTTTCTGTTTGATGGTCAGATATACAGGCAGATAGATGGTGCTGCCATGGGCTCTTCACTATCTCCAGCCGTGGCAAATCTTTTCATAACCTATTTCGAAACAAAAGCTCTTAAAAAATTCCACCTCAAACCCAAACTCTGGTGTCGCTACGTCGATGACGTATTTGTAATATGGCCTCATGGTGAACAACAGCTCAAATGCTTCCATGAGTTTCTTAATTCTATCCACACTAAGATATGGTTTACTCTGGAACTTGAGGAAAATAATCAGCTTCCGGTTCTAGACGTCCTTATAACCAAAACTATGGATGGTCATCTACGACACACAGTATATCGAAAACCAACACACACAAGCAATAAAATTACAACAAAAACCAACGGAAGAAACAAGGCCACCTGCCGAGAACAGACAAATCACCGTACTTCCTTACATAAAAGGTACAACAGACAGAATCGGCAGATTACTCCGGAAACACAACATATCTACAGCCTACAAACCATATAAAACCATAGGCTCTTTTTTAAGAAATCCAAAAAACAAAATCAATCTAAAAATCAAGGCATATATAACATCGCATGTGGCATCTGCAATAAAACATACATAGGCCAGACCAACAGAAGAATATCAGCTAGACTAGAAGAACACGATCTCAGTATAAGAAATAAACAGACATCATTGACGCTTTTTCAACACCAACACGAGACAGGACACAAAATTGATTTTGACACCGGCCAGCAAATCGCTAATATAGAACTCTACAAGGCAAGATTGATCCGTGAATACATCGAAATTGAAAAGAAAGGCACTCTGAATAAGAGAGACGATGCACTCAATCTCTCTTCTACTTGAAAAACTCTCTTTAGGCGGAACCATTGTACCGACACGCATGCCACGCTTAACCTGACACCAACGGTGGCGCTCGAAAGAGAGGCGAAGCCAACGCCAACCAACCGTTACTATCTGCGACCGCGTATAAAGCACGCTGCACGTTGAATTTCTTTCAGTTGATCTACAACCACCAAGCACAGAAGATGCCAAATGAGATTTTGGCGAAACGTCTGCAAACTTCCACAGGAAACCAAACGAACGAACGGATGTATTCCCGGATTAATATTGAATCATGTATATATATATATATATATATATATATATATATATATATATATATATATATATATATAACTCGCTCGTAGACGCCATATACTGAGCTTTGAAAATGGTGAATGAGATTTTACTGAAACGTCAGTTGCCTTACAGTCCTGAGAGGGGCTCAGCACATACACGGGATGCCCGAAAACCTTCAATTACATATATATATATATATATATATATATGTATATATATATATATATATATATATATATATATATATATATATATATAAACCCTAAAGTACACTGTACATATGTAATAAATCTTAATATCTATGGAAATATATAACAAATATATAGCCCAAAAAGAAATCGCAAATATATCAAATATATAATATTCGAATAAGCGGCATATGTCCAAATCAAAAAAATAATGTTACATAACCTACTTTTGACCGCAATCCCTACATATAAGTTTTTTGCACCTTTGCGTGTACTACCGATATCATTATAAGTTTAAGTAAACAAGTAATTAAACATTAACATTTTAATATTTCAATAAATTAAAAAATATATGTACAACTTTAAAATGTCCTTGTAATAGATCCAGACAAGATCCAGATTCTACCATAACTTGGAGCCTCAAGATGGTAATGCGTGGTGGATTGAGCACCAGGAACGAAACTGGCTCTTACAGCTTCTGCTGGGACGTCAGTACCATCTTGAAAGAGATAAAAAGAAGACGAACAAGATATATAGAGGCAGAAAAACGAGGATCGTCGAAATATGGACGACAGAGCGACGAAATATCGGCAAAAGACCGATCAACAGAGGGAGAAAGAAAGACCAATGGAAAAAACGAGTGGGAAAGATCGGTAGAAAAGAAGAAAGAGGCCTGAAATAAACGCCCTAAATTAGTGACTGGCTTTATCAATCTCTTGCAGATAATGCAGAAGATAGAAAGTAGTTTTAAACCGGGAATACATAGATGAAATTTATCTTACCTTAGCTGACATGTGGCCTCATATCTGATTGCCAAGTTCTTTTGCATTTGTAGAAAAACATCCAGAAAAATTCCGTTACAACTTTAAGCTAGGGAATATAATTATCAAACTATAACTGCCCACTGGAAAAAAACTTGCTTGAGGATTAAATCGTCAAAAAGCCGTTCGAGCAACGCATGTACACTTGCACAAGAGACGTTCTTGCAATAAAAGGGCAATATCTATCGGCTAAACTCTTATAAAGGACAAAAGGTCCAGAAAAAATTAAACAACAACTGCTAACCCAACTGCAGCTCTGAACACAGTCATAAGTCACTAATCTGCAATTGGTACATACGGATAAAGAACCAGAGTTGTATTTGCAGGAAATAAACCCTATGTATATATTCTTTCCTTTATCTACCTGAAAGGAGAATACTTATATTGAGGCAACTATTTAAACAAGGCAAATCTTAATTTCAAAAGATCTTACTCTGCAGTAGTATGTTCTACTTCCAATTAATCTATGCTTTTAGTACCAGAGAGCAATGTTTAGTTATTTATAATTAATCTTATACTTGTGAAATGTACCCTAATGGCTAAACTTTAAAGTTGACATTCCTAAGGCCATCTGCTTCTAATTCCTTGTTGTTGACTCAATACCTTGTGAATCTAATTACTCCTCAAGCAATTTCACGAAATGTCAATCTAGCCTCTCTTAGACTAACGACTTTCAAAGTCTGTCACATGATAAATATTTACATTTTATGCATAGTAACTTATGTAAACAAACTAAAAATTTATCACATATATTCGTAGTATACACTGAAATGATACATATTTCAAGAAAAGTAAAAAACAATTATACACGAATATGCTTTCCTGATATAACTAGAATTTTAATTCATATTCAAAAAATTCATAAATACAAATGTTAAAACACACACGTTATAAAAAAACACGAACTAATTACACAATATCCTGCTAGTACGAGATCCGACTGCAAGAATCTGCAGGTATCTGTTTTTTTGATAAAACTTAATTTTTATGAATGATATATGATAGTTGAATAGATAACTGTAAAGTTGCCTAGTAATATTTAGCCGTAAATACCTATAATTAAATATATTGTAGTTAATTCTGGTAATAAATCCTAATTATATGTTTTTCAAGTGAATCCAACGGCATTTGAAAGAAAATGATGTGGAAAATAGGAAAAAATTGGTTGCCAGTTCTCAGTCAGCCGCAATCTGTGGGTTACCAGGTGTAACCAGGTATCTTATTGTTAACTATTTACGCTTTTCAAGTAAATCATATATCAGTTTAAAGCTTATTTTTTCATCTACACTATAAGACATTCTTCTTCTTCAGGTGCCATCTCCTATCGGAGGTTGGCCACTCTCACGCTATTTGCCGCTACTGAGCTACAATTGAACCACTCTCTCAAATTTCTCAACCATGAAATTCTTCTTCTTCCGATATTTCTTCTTCCTTCTATTTTACCCTGCATCAATTTAAGCAACTCGTATCGCTGGCCTCTCATTATATGTCCAAGATACTGCAGTTTCCTTATTTTTATATTGTTAATTATTTCATAATTTTTGTCCATCGCTAGCAATACTTCTACGTTTGTTTTTCTCTCCGTCCAAGATATTCTCAACATCTTTCTGTAACACCACATTTCCAACGCTTGCAGTTTATTTATGTGTTTTAGTGGCCAGCCTTCCAATCCATACTGCAGCACTGAAAATACCTAACACCTTAAAATTCACATTCTTAGTTCTAGAGTGATGTCTCTGCTGCACACAATGGTTTTCAGTTTTACAAACGCACTTCTTGCCATTTCTATTCTCGTTCTTATTTCTGTTGTTTGTTCATTATTTGATGTTATCCATGTGCCCAAGTATTTGTATTTTTGCACTTTTTCTAAATTTACACCTCGCAACTTTATGCTTGTTTGCATGTTTTGTTTTTTAGTTATTACCATATATTTAGTCTTTTTGGTGTTCATTTTTAATACGTGTTGCTCGCAAACGTTATTTGTTTCGTTCACTAGTTCTTGGCGTTCTTCAGCTGAGCTAGCTATGATAGCCGTGTCGTCTGCAAATCTTATGTTGTTTACAGCTCATCCGTTTATTATTATTCCCTTACCTTCCGCTAACAGTGCTTCTTCGAAAATCGATTCACTGTACTCACTGAATAGTAGGGGTGACAAAATGCATCCTTGTCTCACTCCTCTCCCTATTTCAATTTTCGGACTTGTTTCGTTATCTACTATTATTTGTGCGCGTTGATTACAATATAGGTTAGTTATTATTCTTAAATCTTTCTGGTCTATGTTTTTTCTTCTTAGAATCTCGACTAGTTTTTCATGTCTAATTTTATCAAAAGCCTTCTCGAAGTCAACATAACAAATGTGTATATCGGTGTTCATATCCATACACCTCTGTGAAAGCACATTAAGTGCAAACAACGCATCTTTAGTGCCTATACCATTTCTGAATCCAAACTGACTATCATCTATACCCTTTTCAAGTTCTTTATAAATGCATCCGTGTATTACTTTTAAAAACACCTTGAGTACATGGGTTATCAAAGATATTGTTCTATATTCGCTGCAGTCTTTTGCATTTTTGTTTTTTGGAATAGCGCAAAAGGTGGAGAGTAACCATTCTCTGGGTATATTCCCTGTTTTATATACTGTGTTGAACAGATCTAACAATATACCCATGGTATCATCATTCATGCATTTTAAGATTTCTACTGGGATTTGATCTGGCCCTAGTGCTTTTCCATTTTTGCTGTTTCTTATAGCTGCTTTTATTTCATCTTTCAGTATCGTTAATGCCTCGTTATCTTCTACTTCAATCTCCATCTGTTCTACTCTATTATCTTTAAACAGGTCTTTGATATATTCTGTCCATTTTTTAAGTTTCTCTTTGGTGTGTAAGATTAGCTTGCCTTTTGCATTCTTAAGCAGTGTCGGTTTTCTCTTTCTGTTACTATGAGTTATCTTTTTTTTTATTTTTTTGTGCATATTAAAACTATCATGTTTTCTCTGATACTCTACTATTTCTTCACATTCTTCTTGCAGCCATTTATTTTTCGCTAGTCTAATCTTGTATTTGATTTGCTTGTTTTTTCTTTATACTTTTGCGTATCTCTGTTTTTGAATTGTCGTCTCTCATCCATTAGGTCCAGTATCTCCTCTGTCATCCATTGCTGCTTTCTATATCTTGTTGGAGTTAGTATTTCTCTTTGACTTTCCTCTATTTCTGTTTTCATTAAAAGCCATTTGTTTTCTGGTTCTCCGTTTTGGAGAATCACCTCTTTGACGTTCATTAATCTTTTATTGATATCTTCCGTAAAGAGTTGTTTTATGTTTGTATCCTTGAGTCTGGAAATGTTACTTTTTGCAGTGTCTGTTCTTCTTTTAATGAGTTTCATTTTAAATCTGAATTTGGCGACTAGGGGATTATGGTCTGATCCTATGTCAGCACTTGGATGTGTTTTTACCGACATAATTGCATTTTTTATATCTTGGTCCAATCAAAATGTAGTCGATTTGATTTCTTGTGATCCGCCCTTCTCTATCCGCCGGTGACTTCCATGTATACAGTCTGCGTTTGGGTAATTTAAACCATGTGTTTGTTACAACCACCCTATTATTTTGGCAGAATTCGATTAGTTTATCTCCTCTTTCGTTTCTAGTTTCAAGTCCGTAACTACTTGTACATTCTTGTATTTTTTGGTCTCCCACTTTTGCATTTAATTCTCCCATAATAATTCTTATATCCTGTTTTTTAGTGGACTTTATCACGTTTTCCAAATCTTCTTAGAAGTTTTCTATGTCGTTATCGGGCTTATCAGCGTTTGGAGCATAAATCTGTATAATGTTTAATTTTTGTTTAGTTGTGCCCAATTGTATCATCATAATCCTATTTGAAAATGCAGTGAAGCTTGTTACTGTTTGACTGATGGTTCTACTCAGTAAAATTCCTACTCCATATCCATGGTTACCTGTAAAATAATTTGTGCAAGTTGAGGTTGCCAGCACTCTGAATGACTGACAGTGAAAGAGAAGAAATACGTGCACTGGTTCAAGTTGTAAAGAAAAATACGGTGTAATATAGTTAAAGTAAATCTGTATTCTAATTTTTGTATCTGTGAAATGATAGTTCTTAAGCATAATAATTGCTTTCTAAGGATGAAATTACGTTTGGTAGAAAAAACTGATCACTCAATTTTCATACAATATGGAGTCAATTGTGCGCCTCAACAACGAACTGTCCGATAGTTTTGTATTCGGAAAGGGAGTTCGACAGGAATTTTTTCTCCCACCACAAAATTTTTATTTCGCATTGTAACATAATCATTTTGCTTTAGATGAGTTTATCGCTCTTGCTGTTAAGGTTTATCTATCGAATAAGCATTTCTACCATTATTCGCCGTTTCAACGGATGATGCAGAATCTTTGTGACAGTATTTGATCATAGACTCCTGCAAACAGAATATTTTGGATAGCGTTTGCCGTTCCGCCTACAATCATACTGCTGTCCCATATTAATTTGTAGCTATTCTAAAAACCGTAAAATAATTATCACAAAGACAAAGGCTCCCTGGAAGCCCGAACGCTCATCTTTGCTTTTTCAGTTTTAGTTCCAAAGAACTGCAGGTTATTTCAGCTTATCACAAACATAGCTCAGGACTTCAGGACTCAAGCAAGGCTGCTAACTGATTAGATAGATGATGTCTCTTGTTTTGAGATTTTCACAAAAGCATGACCGCGAGATTAGTCGCGTGAAAGTTTTTAATTGAATTAAACAAAATAAGTGTCTCAAAACACCTACATTTATTAACAAAAATAAATAGGAAACGAAAATATTTACAATAAGAAACTTCAAATTAGTAATGAATAACAATATAAAAATAACTAATATAACTGCCCTTAATGGCTGTTCTATTAATTAAAATGTAAAACTCCATTTAGAAGATAAAACGTATAAGTAGCTTTCTAAAATATTAACCAGCAAAAAAAGAATAAAAACGCGAAAAAACGACTATTTATATTACTTAAACAAACAGTATTAAAGTTGCCTCTTTTGACCCAGTGGATTAAAAACAGGATATTCTTTTAAATTCCCCAAAAGAAATAAAAACAAAACAAAGAAAAGCTTCATTACCAACGAATATACACGTCACGTAATTTTCTAAGACACTGTTCTAAAAATGGTATCGACCTTAATGAATTCCAGATTGCAACAAACGTTAATAAATTTCGGAAAATCAAATTCAGCTTTACAATCCTCTGAACCTCCCCTAGTTTATAAATGAATGAATGAATCAAAAGGGGTGATGATCCTAGATCATCGATGCTTAGGCATCCATTGGGTCCTTAACAACCCACCATATCTGCAGGTTATTCGAGGCCGATCGCCTTTGCGAATCCAAGTAGCCTCGTTAGTTGAACTTGCCCAACTGCTTCTGGTAACAAAATTGTATCTCCGAAATATCTCTGTATCAGTCCGTTGAGTGCTGGGCACTCTCTGAGAATACGGCCAACATTTTCATCCTACTCCAAACACCATCTGCACGTCGGGTCGTCTTCGACACCGATTCAATGAAGATGATCCCCTGAGGTGACAATGTCCTGTCAACAATCCCACCACAATTCACAGCTTTTTCTTTCCCAAAGAGAGAAGCTCCTTAGTACGCTATGCACTAGGCCCAGTTATATGTTCCTTAGCACACCTCATTCCAGGAGCTCTCCTCCACAATTCAATAAATTTGCTTTCCAGCAACGATTTTAATTCCCTTTTGCCAGTAGCAATTGGTACAGGTAATATTGGTTAGGGTCTACATGGTCCAGTCGCGAACCCAACTTTGCCAGACGGTCTGCTTCCTCATTCCCGCGTATGCCCGAGTGACCCGAGACCCATACGAGTCGGACTGTGCAGCCTTTTTTTGTCTTAACATTTAGAACATCATTGTACTTATACACCTGTCGCGAAGTCACGACACTGGACTTCAGCGCCAATATCGCAGCTTTACTGTCTGAGCATATATTCATTACTCTATTCCTGTCTATGTCCCTCTCACAAAGATGGGCACACCTCCCTTAGTTTATTCGCGCTGGTTCCGACATGCGGTCTTTTGACCAAGAGAACGTACTTTCTTGATGCCCCCCGGCTCGCCAAGGATAGTTTTCGTTTCTGAGCTTCTGTAAGTCCCCTGGTTAATAGATGGTCGGATCGAATTTTTAATATTAAATGAGAGCTGAGCTCAAACTAATAATTATTTTATACAAATTGAAATTGTAACTATTCTACGCTTATAATAAAAGTTCGATTCGTGTCCATAGGGAAAACATCCTGTCCGTTTCAGCAATTTTCATATTTTCTGGTTCTTATTATCGTCGAACAAGGAAAAAAATTGTCAACAGACGCGAGCTTTGTACATAATAACAAATAACAATATTGCATTTTAGTGATTTTATTTAAATATTCTCTTGTTTTCTTATGGCAGAAAAAATTGCCTTATTTAAGTAAAAGAAAACTCTCCCGCGGGTCTGCCACATGTTGGATATATCTTTATCGCTTAATATTAGACCCCTAACGAAGTGGATGATAAGACTATTAAGTTACTTTGACAGATTTATATTAAATCTTCAAGGGGGTAGAACCGTTTAGATATTGTGTCACATAAATTGACTGAGTATATCTTTTTTTTTCAGAAAAATTAACTACTCAAAAAATAATAAAACTGACTTTAAGTTTAAGTATGTTCAAGGATTCATATTTCCCTGATATGTAACCATTTTTGGATAGTTATAAGATATTTTTGTAATGGTCCAAGTCCTTATACAGAGTGGTTCAAGTAAATTTCTTCCTTCAATAGAATTTATTTAAAGATAATAAAATGTTAAATATTTAAAAATCATAACGAACTTTTGTTTCCCTACATCTTGAGATGAATTCAAATTCATCCGATCACCGCTAATTTGGTGAGATATTATGTTGGTTTTAGGAAGGGCGCTGCGAATCGATTTTCTCCTTTATGACAGCTAGTATAATATTTTTCAAATCTTCACATGATATATTCACAATCTGGGAGCTTTGTATACTAGTCAAACTAGTTTTTGTTGTCGAATGTATCATTTTTTTGTAATTATATTATTATTTAAATAATTAAACGTACTTTAACTTAAAGTTTACAAACTGAACGTTTGGGTGCGACATTAACGATATTACGCACAAGACTTCTGATTTGTTTTATCAGAACAATGCCCTCCATTGTGAAAATGTAAATTTTTAGCAGGATTATAATCAAATATTCATTCGTCCCACATACATACATCTACGCGAATCAATATGAATATACAAACCTTTCGTAACAATACATTTCAATCAGCAAATTTAGAGTTTATAATATATCCGATTTATCATTCCAGCAAAATTGAAAGGTTTTGTTAAAATGGAAAATTAATTACAATTTTAAAAAAGCTTTTGTTTTCTTGACGATCAGCTCGTGTTTCGCAGTTAGTATCCCAACAATGAAAAAAAGTCTAATGATCTCGCTGAGGGGGGATTCTGTAATAGAAATAAGGAAATGGAAAATAAGGAAAAAAAAGTGAATTAATCTTTATATCGTTGATTGTTAGTATTTTGAAAAAAATTCTTAAATATTCTACTTTTTTTAAAATTATTCAATAAAATACACACAAAAATAAGCAGCAAATATACTAATTTTGAGAAAACCTTAGCTTTGTATATACGCAAGTAGATATATTTTCTAACTTAAAATACATATTCGTTCATTTGAAAATTAGAGCTACTCAACTGAACATAATATTCATAATTCTGAGATTAGAAATTCTCAAATTGAATTTTCTGTCTCTTCCAAATAAAAGTTATTTTTTTCCAATGGAAATTATGGAGTCACTAATTAAGATTACATAGTTCAAAATTTACCATTTTGGTGCTTGAAGGGAATTTATCATTCTAGTTTTTTTTTGAGATTTACCGATCTCAAACTAAATAGTTTGCTAAATTACAGGTGAAAATTAGATCACTCTATTGAAGAATAAGAAGTTATTGTAACGAAGAAAGAAGTTAATTCAGAAAGTCAGTTTAAATTCAATTTTAAATTAAAGATATTACAATAAAATATGATAAGCAGATATTATCGAAAAATGAATGTATTTTTTTAAAGTAGCAGGTTCATCTAGACGGGATCAAAAATATCAGGTAGAGTGTTACACTGGTATTTAATGTAAAGGACGCATAAAGACTAATTCGTAGAAGCAGAGCAGAGCTGAAAGCTAGAGGCGGCACCAGCAAGCAAAGCGCCAAGCTAGCCCTTATGCCGTAGAGTAGGGTTGGGTATTTCTAAAGGGCGCCACTGAATTTTGGCCAGCTAAACACAAAACCCCCCCACGTTGTTGCTTGAGCCTAGCGTTCAACCCAGCTTTCAAATTGCTGTACAAAATATTAAAATAATAAAATTTTATAGAAAAAATGAAGCGACTTCTAAAAGTGCGCTAAAAAGTGAAAAATAACTATAAATTTTTATATGAAATTGAAATTTTTGAAGTCGGCGTCAAACTAATACCTGACGAAATGTGAATTACATAAACAGATTAAAAATACTTTATTTGTAATTGCTCTCGTACCATAATTTGTATATATTTGTAGTTATTTGTTTCATTTAGAAAAAATTGGATTAGCCATATTGAATTCTGAGAAAATACTTTCAAATTCATAATTTATACCCTCAAGAACTCCCTATACCAGTTTTCGAGAAAATCGAAAAATTTAAAATATTTAGGATGCCTTAGTGAATTTACCAGATTGTTTTTCAAAAAATAATTTAAATTCGTAATTATCACTAACAAAATTCCCTCAATACTGATTTTAAAACACAATCGAGAGAAGTAGAATGTTTAATCCACCATTTTGGATCCGCCATATCTAATTTTTTTTAATAATTTCAGATTCGTAATGTTCAATCCCAACAACTTCCTTATATCAATTTTGGAAAAAATCGAACGAAATTGATTTTTTCGTCGGCCATATTGGGATCCGCCATATTATAATTTTTAAAATATTTTATATTCGCTATGTACGGCCACAAAAACTCCCCTGTACCAATTTTTGAGAAAATCGGACAAAATTGATTTTTTCGTCCGCCATATTGGATCCACCATATTGAATTTTTTAAAAATAATTTTATATTCTTTATGTGTTACCCCGAAAACTCTACTGTACCAATTTTTGGAAAAAATCGGACAAAAGTGACTTTTTGGCCGCCATATTGGATCAGCCATATTGAATTTTTTAAAAATAATTTCAGATTCGTTGTGTACTACGCTGAAAATTCCCCCATACCAATTTTGGAGAAAATCGGACAAAATTGTTTTTTTTGGATTTTACTGCACCGATTTCGTCCAAAAAAATATGGGACCACCGCAGCAACTTCCTGAATATAACGCAAAAAATTCCATTCAAATCGGTGCCGCCATTCTGGAATAATCGGTGTACATACATAAAAAAAAATATACATAGTCGACGAATTGAGAACCTTCTTCTTTTAGAAGTCGGTTAAAAATAGCTAATAAGTATGAAAGAATCTAATTTTTAAAATAACAAAATGTAGAATCACATAGAGGCACACATATTTTGAGCAGAAATTGGTATAAAAGAAATTTTTTGATTAGATTCCGTGTCTAACAACTAATCAAATATAGTAAAAATGAAAATTATATATCCAATAATTTCACATATATATATATATATATATATATATATATATATATATATATATATATATATATATATATATATATATATATATACTAGCGACCCGCCCCGGCTTCGCACGGGTGCAATGCTGATACTAAATACACTACATAACTGTGACTATTTATTTTATTTTTACAACAATTATTACATCGGCCTCCGACGCGCTATTTATAGGCACGCTGCCGCCGCCCCGGTCGGCCAGTACCGCCGCAAGCGCTACTTCCCGCAATTTTAAGTCTGTAATATCTTCGAAAATATTCATTTAAATCTTGTGCTGTAAAGGACCATATAGATCTATATTAAATCAACAATGTATTTAAGCTATTTAATTGGATAAGGATTAATGCTGTATTGGTTAAAATCGCTTCAAAATTTGCCATTATTTGTCGTAAAAAGTAAATGACAAAAAAATGTTATTGTGGGATATCCATGAGAGATAGACATATACCATCGCGGAGTTTTCTGTAGACCTTTTCAATGTGTACAAATAATTAGTACATTATTTTGATAAATCTCGTAGGGTTCAGCCTGCGTTTGCAATGTAAGCGGAAAAAAATATGATAATTAACGACATCACATTAGAAACCTCAAAAATAACAGTATTTCTCCACTATTTAATGGATGTTATTATACATATAAACCTTCCTCTTGAATCACTCTATCTATTGAAAAAAACCGCATCAAAATCCGGTGCGTAGTTTTAAAGATTTAAGCATACAAAGGGACATAGGGACAGAGAAAGCGACTTTGTTTTATACTATGTAGTGATATATATATATATATATATATATATATATATATATATATATATATATATATATTCTGATGTGATGAATAATATAGTATTTTCTTTATCTTAGTTAAGAAACGTCCAGATTCCGGTTTGGATTTTTCAGACCTGTATATATATATGTATATATATATATATATATATATATATATATATATATATATATATATATATATATATATATATATACTTGACTTTCAAGTCAAGACAGTTATAGGGTTAAAAATGTAGTGCCCATTCTTCTAACTGGCCTTTTTAAAAATACTTTTAAAAAATGAATATACAAAAGAGTGAGTGACTACAATTGGTTTGTGATGTAATTAACTATTGTTTAAAACAAAAATCTCTGTTCTGCATCCGCATCAGTTGAAAAAGATTCGAAAGAATCGAAACGTCCTGAGAAATAAAAATATATATATACAATAAGTATGACTACTGTATATACGTAGTTTCAATATAAAAATGAACCATATTCCCAAGAAAA
Source organism: Diaprepes abbreviatus (assembly GCA_034092305.1). NCBI lineage: Eukaryota > Metazoa > Arthropoda > Insecta > Coleoptera > Curculionidae > Diaprepes > Diaprepes abbreviatus. Next base: position 4,431,994 of record JASJET010000106.1, read on the forward strand.
TAACCAACTAAAAATATATTTAATGGTTCAAGAAAAAAATTAATTCCTATACTATATATATATATATATATATATATATATATATATATATATATATATATATATAAATTAGTATATCTTATATGCTAATTGCTTTCTAGGGATATTAAGGATAAGAAATTAGAAACAAGACCTTGACATTGGTAAGAGGAATAGTTGTGTTTCGAAAGTAAGTCAAATTTTCCATTTTTGCTGAATAAGTAATAAAAGAAAGTGATTATTTCCAAAAACAGAATCACTATTTGAAAAAATGCATTTTTTTTACATTTTCTTCTTAGTTTTTATGACATCACCTCAAACAAGTCAAATTTTAATTTTTTTAGTATTTTCGAGCCACATTATTAATTTTCGGGCACCGTGTATATCTTGGAGTACTTTAAATTAGTTTAAATTAGTTTTTCTTAATTCAAAGACTTTTATCAAGAAAAAATTTATCATAAATCAATAATAAAAAAGTTTTATATGTACTTCTTACTTTATGGCTAACAGTGTATTTTGTTATTTCTAAAGAAATATAAAAATATATAACTTCTTTATTGATCATTGTCAATTTATCCTATAAACCAACTGTTAGTGAATCTTTCGATATCAGGTTTCTTTATAATTTATGGTTTTGTCAAAAAGGCTTTCAATTTAATTTGAAGACTACTTGAGAAACAGGATATTTTTTCTTAACATCAAGATTAATCTGAAATTAAACACAAATATTAAAAACTAATCAGTACCTGTTAAAAATAAAATTAAAAATAAAATAAAATATAGAGTTTGATGTTGTAAAACTTACTAAATATTGGTTATGCAATACATTTATGCGATTCAAAAAATAAATTTTAAATTACATGAGAAAGGAATATGGTTAGCTTACCAAAACAGGAGCTCTCAGATCACACAATATGAGCCACGTTTCCAAAAATATATTGAACTGTAAATGTAGTGAGTGTTATATCACCGCCTCCTCCCCCCCCCCCCCCAAAGAGAGAGGCTGGATCCGCAACTGAAACCACTAAGCGTCCAAATGTAGCAAACATTACTTTACAAGTTTTCCATTATTTAAGTTAATTAAATATTTTTTGAAAATATTTACTTTGGATTAGCTTTATAATTTCTTGGGATAAGCCCCAAGAAGTTAATGACGCCTCCAGATTATCAGTCCATGCACTTCCAAAAAAAAAAGTTTCAAAATATTCACAGTCAAAACGTTTAAATTCGCACCGACATAAATCAGCGTCATCCATCCACTTTCGATTGTCGTGTGCTCTGCGAGTGGCAGGCGGTGATCTGTAGGCATCAGATCGGTAATTATCGGTTGCTTCCGAGGGTAATGAGAATTTGAAATTCTCAATTAGAATAGAATATATACTCAATATGAGAAAATTGGGGTTTTGGTTTGAATTAGCTTATTATATTTAAAATAATCCCCAAAATGTTTTAAAGTTGACAGAAAAATCTTTTTTATTTTACGAAATACTTATAACAAGCAGGATATTTTTTTTTTAAATAATTTGTAGGTATTAAAGTAATATTAGCATATTATCGGGCTAATTCTATTTACTCAATTCAAAGGTTTTTTTTCAAGAATTTATATTTTTCATAGTAAGCATTTGGCATACTTCGTATTAAATATATTTGCTTAAATTAGATTGCTGCAGTTTCAAATTTAATATATATTTATGAGAATATCTGAAAATTCATTTTGAGTATTCTTTTTTTTTTGTGTGTAGTACGGCCTCATAAATATCTTGTAATCTTTTCTCTTCAACGTATTTATTCTTTGTAGCAAAAAACTTCTTATGTATTTGAACTCGCTGCAATTTTCCAGTCACCGACTTAACTTCTTGCCACTCATTGTTATTCAATTGTCTCAGCCGTCGGCTAAAAACACAATTTATCACTTAACGGGTGCATGTTTCTCGATAGGTCAATTTTTTTGTAGACTTTTCCTTATACCATTCGAAAGAAAGGAAAGGAAAATAAATGTGGAAAAACCTTAACTCTACTATTTTCTGATAACAGAGAGATTTTTTTAGCATTATTGGAACATTGGAATCAAATAAGAAAATCTTTTTGAGATACTGCGAAATCATTAAAACACCATTAGGATTGGGCGGTTTTGTGGAACAAAGAATTATTTAAGTAGTATTATGGTATACAGAGTGACGCATTAGTTATGAAATTTATGAATTTTGCAAGGTTTGAGTGTTAATAAATATATATATATATATATATATATATATATATATATATATATATATATATATATATATATATATATATATATATATATATATATATATATACGTTTATGCGGCTTTCACGGATTCCTCCGTGTGAGATGCAATAGCAGTGGTCATATCCACATTATGCCGTTGTAGTGCTGAAATCACATTCAGCAAACATACAACTAAATGCATCTCCGCATGTAAATGAAGTAAAATGCGAACAGTGATTGCAAACTTCGCTCCATCATATCCTTTCAGTGTTAGAGGTTGCACAGTTTGGATGAATTGCTACAAAACACAATTCACCCTATTACACCACCATCGAGATGGTGGCCTACCTGTACCACCACACCGAGAAGAAAGTAAAAACTTACCTCCCCTGTTACAGTGATACGGCAGAGGTACATGTTTCGTCTCTTACTAGACTCATCAGGGTACCGACATGCACCTGTCTGTGCAAAGGACAGATCGGGAGGAAGCATGCAACACTGAACGCGGCTTCGCCGACCTCCCGCCGGATGGCGTATATACGTTTATGCGGCTTTCCTTTGCACAGACAGGTGCATGTCGGTACCCTGATGAGTCTAGTAAGAGACGAAACATGTACCTCTGCCGTATCACTGTAACAGGGGAGGTAAGTTTTTACTTTCTTCTCGGTGTGGTGGTACAGGTAGGCCACCATCTCGATGGTGGTGTAATAGGGTGAATTGTGTTTTGTAGCAATTCATCCAAACTGTGCAACCTCTAACACTGAAAGGATATGATGGAGCGAAGTTTGCAATCACTGTTCGCATTTTACTTCATTTACATGCGGAGATGCATTTAGTTGTATGTTTGCTGAATGTGATTTCAGCACTACAACGGCATAATGTGGATATGACCACTGCTATTGCATCTCACACGGAGGAATCCGTGAAAGCCGCATAAACGTATATACGCCATCCGGCGGGAGGTCGGCGAAGCCGCGTTCAGTGTTGCATGCTTCCTCCCGATCTGTCCTTTGCACAGACAGGTGCATGTCGGTACCCTGATGAGTCTAGTAAGAGACGAAACATGTACCTCTGCCGTATCACTGTAACAGGGGAGGTAAGTTTTTACTTTCTTCTCGGTGTGGTGGTACAGGTAGGCCACCATCTCGATGGTGGTGTAATAGGGTGAATTGTGTTTTGTAGCAATTCATCCAAACTGTGCAACCTCTAACACTGAAAGGATATGATGGAGCGAAGTTTGCAATCACTGTTCGCATTTTACTTCATATATATATATATATATATATATATATATATATATATATATATATATATATATATATATATATATATACAGGGTGATTCAAAAATCGATCACGAAACTTAAGGGGGTGATTCTACTTGGCAAAATAAGGGTAGAGCTTCATATAATTTTTTTTCAAAATGTCATTCGTTTTCGAGTTACAAGCCGTCCAAGTTCAAGTTTTTATTTTTTGTTTTTTGAATTACTCGCTTACAGGAAAACCGATTTGACTAATATTTGAAAGATATGCTAAGTCTTCTGCGCTTCATCATTTTAGTAACAATTCACATTGATTGATTGCCGCTAGAGGGCACTTTACCTACATTGAAAATTGGTTTTTTGTCATAATTTTTTAGTGTTGACAGCTACAGTAGTTTTTGGCATAATTTCTGAAAGACTGATGCCAGGCCTTTAAAAAAGGTGCTCTTTATTTACATCGCTAAACCCAACGGTTTAGACGTAAATCACCCTTAAAAATTAAGTGGTAAATTTACTTTTCTCATTTCATTACCACCAGCTACCAGGTAAATAGCTATCAAAGTATACTAGAGCTGTCAGTTTAACATCAAATAAATTCGCTTTTTAAACTATTTAATTTATAACCTTAAAATAACTAATAATGGCTAATCACCAATATTCAAATATCGAATATTGTGATATCCATTTTTGTTATGGAAAAGCAAATGGTAATGCAGAGTTGGCAAGAAGATATTATATGGAGAGTTATCCGGAAAGAAATATCCCTCATGCTCAAACATTTTCCAGTGTGCACAGGAGGCTTGCGGAATGTGGTTCCTTTAAAAGTTATAATGGAAATAGGGGAAGACCTAGAACTGCTAGAAACGTGCAACAAGAAGAAAGAGTGCTTGAAATTATTGAAGATAATCCAGGTATTAGTACTAGAAAAATTGGGAATGAAGTGCGGCTCTGTCAGGCTAGTTCATGGAGGATACTAGAAGAAGAACAACTCTACCCGTTTCATTCAAAAAAGGTGCAGGCTCTTTATGACGATGATCGGCCGAGACGGTTGGAAATGTGCAATCAGATCCTAGCTAAGTATGAACACGATAATCGATTAATTGGCGTCATATTATTCACTGACGAAGCTGGTTTCACTCGTGATGGCATAACAAATTCACACAACATCCACACATATGCTTACGAGAACCCAAACAATGTGGTAGAAACGAAACATCAGCGTAGATTTTCACTAAATGTGTGGGCAGGGATAATAGGAGATTACCTTATTGGTCCTCATTTCTTTGATGGCCCATTAACTGGTGACGTATACTTAGATTTTATCCAAAATCGTCTCCCATTGTATCTGGAAGATGTGCCATTGGAAGTAAGGGCCAACATGTGGATCCTCCAAGACGGAGCTCCGCCCCACTTTAGTATACGTGTCCGACAGTATTTGAATGCAACGTATCCTGAGCGATGGATAGGACGAAGTGGACCATTGGCATGGGCAGCGAGGTCACCAGACCTTAATCCTATGGATTTTTTCTTTTGGGGTCATTTGAAACAATTGGTGTACGATATTCCAGTAATCAACGTCGAGGATCTTCGCTTCAGGATAATCGAAAAGTGCCAAATTATTAAAGAAACACCAGGAATTTTTCATCGAGTTAGGCGACATTTTTTGAAGAGTGTTAGGAAATGTATGGAAGAAAATGGGGACATTTTGAGAATCTTTTTTAGTTTGTTTAGTACTGTTTCATTAATTTTTATCAATTAAATGTATATCGCAATAATCCATAATATGAATATTTACTGATTAGCCATTATTAGTTATTTTAAGATTATAAATTAAATAGTTTAAAAAGCGAATTTATTTGATGTTAAACTGACAGCTCTAGTATACTTTGATAGCTATTTACCTGGTAGCTGGTGGTAATGAAATGAGAAAAGTAAATTTACCACTTAATTTTTAAGGGTGATTTACGTCTAAACCGTTGGGTTTAGCGATGTAAATAAAGAGCACCTTTTTTAAAGGCCTGGCATCAGTCTTTCAGAAATTATGCCAAAAACTACTGTAGCTGTCAACACTAAAAAATTATGACAAAAAACAATTTTCAATGTAGGTAAAGTGCCCTCTAGCGGCAAACAATCAATGTGAATTGTTACTAAAATGATGAAGCGCAGAAGACTTAGCCTATCTTTCAAACATTAGTCAAATCGGTTTTCCTGTAAGCGAGTAATTCAAAAAACAAAAAATAAAAACTTGAACTTGGACGGCTTGTAACTCGAAAACGAATGACATTTTGAAAAAAAATTATATGAAGCTCTACCCTTATTTTGTCAAGTAGAATCACCCCCTTAAGTTTCGTGATCGATTTTTGAATCACCCTGTATATATATATATATATATATATATATATATATATATATATATATATATATATATATATATATATATATATATATATATATACTGTGAAAGATTTACTCAAAGGAAGATCGTATTGATATGATTTCTATCTTTGGAGAATCTCATCAAAATTGCTTGTTAGCTTCTTAAGTCTATGCTCAAAGGTATTCTGAAAGAAACCATCCTAAACAGCCGTTTTTGTGAGACTATTAAACCAGTTTCGAAAAAGTGAAAGTGTCAGTTATAAAAAACCTGTTAGAAGAAAACCTGTCACTGAGGATGAAGAAAATGTTTTTACTGTACTTGGTTCAGTGATCGAAATCCCAATATTAGTCAGAATCACATATCCGAAAATACTAACATTAACCAAGCAAGTGTTTCAAGGATTCTTAACAAATACAGATTTAAGCCTTATAAAATCACGAGCTTCACGGAAATGATTTTGACAACTAAACTAAATTCTGCTTGTGGGTGTTACATAAAGTGGCAGAAAATGAACACTTTTTTGATAATGTGTTGTTTAGTGATGAATGTACTTTTCATAACAATGGTTTTGTGAAGAGACACAACTTCCATTACTATTCTGATTCAAAGCTGCATGAATGCAGAGTTATGAGAAACTAAAATAGGTGGTCGGTTAATAAAGGGTGTTTTTTATAGAGGTATAGAACTTTTAAATGGAATAAAACAAAGATGAATTTTTTAAATTGACATGAAATTTACTTTATTCGAAAGATAACCTTCTGGCATTATAATTTAACTATGACTTCTGGCATATGACCGCCACGGCTGGCTTGGATGTAATCTAATCTGGAGGTCCAATTTTCGATGACTTTTTCCAACATTTCTGGCCGTATATCGGCAATAACGCGGCGAATGTTGTCCTCCAAGTGATCAATCGTTTCGGGCTTTACGGCGTAGACTAGCGACTTCACATATCCCCACAGAAAATAGTCTAGCAGCGTTAAGTCGCACGATCTTGGAGGCCAATTAACGGGTCCGAAACGTGAAACTATGCGGTTACCAAACGTTACCTTCAATAAATCAATTGTGGCACGAGCTGTGTGACATGTTGCGCCGTCTTGTTGAAACCACAGCTCCTGCACATCATGGTTGTTCAATTGATGAACGAAAAAGTCAGTAATCATGGCTCTATAGCGGTCACCATTGACTGTAACGTTCTGACCAGCATCGTTTTTAAAGAAGTACGGACCAATGATTCCACCAGCTCATAAAGCACACGAAACAGTCAGTTTTTCTGGATGTAACGGTGTCTCAACATACACTTGAGGATTATCATCACTCCAAATATGGCAGTTTTGTTTATTGACGTATCCATTCAAACAAAAGTGAGCTTCATCGCTAAACAAAATTCGTTTATGAAAATCGGGATCAGCGGCAATCTTGTTTTGGGCCCATTCACCGAATCTACGCTTTGCTAGGTGATCGTGTGGCTTCAATTCTTGCACAAGTTGGATTTTGCAAGCACGCAAACCAACATCTTTCCGCAAAATCTTCCATAAAGTGAATGGACACATATCCAATTCCTGTGCACGATGGCGGATAGACTGATTCGGGTCTTCCTCTACGCTACGCTCTACAGCAGCAATGATTTCTTCTGTACGCAGTGTACGACATCTCTGTGGATGCGTATTATCATTTAGAGTAAACATGGTGCGAAAACGTTCCATAGTTAATCGAATTAATTGCTCTGATGGACGATTATGTTGACCGTAAAATGGACGTAGTGTGCGATACGTATTTCGAACAGAACCATGATTTTCAAAATAAATTTGCACAATTTGGAAGCGTTGTTCAGGCGTCAGTCTATTCATGTTGAAAAGCCAAACTAAACTAAACATAAATCACTTGACAGCTGACAAAATGGCCGCCAGTTAAAAAAAGTTTTGCCAACTTAAAGTTCTATACCTCTATAAAAAACACCCTTTATATGGGGTGGAATACTGGGTCCATACTTAATTGGTTCCTACTTTTTTAAAGAACTTTTAAATGGTTTGATGTTTCGCGATTTCCTTTTACACCAACTTCCAGTATTATTAGACGATGTCCTTTTAAATATTAGAACTATATGGCTTCAACCGGATGGAGCTCCGCCTCATTACCATTGCGAGGTTCGGCAATTTTTAAATGTCAGCATTTGAAAAACAGGTGGATTGGGAGACACAGATTTCAAAATTGGCCCACGAGATCTCCGGGCTTAACTCAACCAGATTTCTTCTAATGGAGATACATAAAAGGAATTTTCTACAATGCGCTCCCGCCAACACTACAAGATATGAAAATACGCAAAAGAGACGCTTTTTAAACTATAATCCCGCAAATATTGTCCAGAGTTAGCAGTAGTTTCGAAAAAAGAATATTTAAGTGTTTGGAAATGGATGGTCGATATTTCGAATATCTACTATAAATATTTTACTTCTGTTTTATGCTGTCTTCGATATGCAGTAGTTTCGAAAAAAGAATATGTAAAGTTTGGAAATGGATGGTCCACATTTCGACTATCTACTATAAATATTTTACTTCTGTTTTAGGCTGTCTTCAATATGTTATTATCATTATTGCTATTATAGCCCGTTGAGCGACTGTAAATCGCGTTCCGAGTTTCTAAAGTTGTAAAGATATTCATGATTATTATTCTTATAGTTGCAAATTACCTGTCCGTTCCAAATGCAATAGGCAACTAGATACATTAGAACATCTATTCAAAAAAGACAAAATGGTACAGAAAACGATTATTTGGCGTATTTTGTAAAAACACCAAGACTTAGCTATAGAACACCTCCATAGCATACGATAAAATACCTATCGTAAAAGGTACATTTTCTGGTAAGTTAAAAAGTATAGCGTTCTGTTTAAGTTAATCAAGTTACAGCCACTTAAAGTTCTTATTTGATTAGTTTTAATTTTTAGACACCCTGTATAATACAACAAGTTTATTATAATTGAGATAAAAATATGATTTATTGATACACTTCACTGAAAATTTCGAATACTTAACTGAAGTATTTGAAACATGAAAATCAGGTTAGATTTTTTCAAAATTCAAATTACTGAGAAACCCTTAAAGTTTATGTACTACAAACCTTATTAAAATAGGCATTTTGATCCGAGAATCCAAAAATGCAATAATATACAGGGGGTTCCATTTAAAAAACAAAACTTTAATACTTTCATTGTTTTTGGGACACCCTGTATTGTATGAAAATAATTTTAAAAAGTTACTATATTAGACCCCCATCTATCCGAAAAGTAAAACTTTTTGAAAGTCACGTATTTTGGCCGCAATATTCCGTGCCGTATAGGGGGAATAACCCTGTATATCAAGTTTGTCCTTTTTTTAATTTCTTGGGGTTAGGTTCATACGTAGACCGCAAAAAACAATGAGTTTTGACATTTCATCTCTTATTTAAGGCATTTTCAAATTTTGTTAACATAAAAAGTTAATTAACTCTTCTTCAAGTTACGCGACAACGAACACCTATCAAAGTGAAAGATGTCACTCTATATTAACGTCATCACTGGCACTCCGTCCTGATACGGTTATATTTTGAGTCATAAATTACTTTCAGCTCTATCACTTGAAGTAGTCATGATCACTTCGACCTAATGATAAGTAGATGGATATTCAAAAAAACATAAGTTATCGGTTTCACTTTGATCATTTGATAATTACTCTAAAGAATACAGCCAGTGTTATCGCTGTCACGAACTAGGCATATAAATTTTTTGGTTTTATATCACACTCATGATCGCTGTCAAGGTCTACGTTGCCTAGTTAATATTTTAGAGTCATTTTCATGTAATTTCTTCGACGAAAACGATTCTAAGAAATTTTCCCATGATGGAAAGTGGATTTAATAAGGCAAATAGTTCAAATTTGCCGGGAATTGATTGCTTTATGGTGGCCAATTTCTTCGCAACAAATAGCACATTTGCTCTGCTAAATTTAGAAATGTGAAGACCTCCATGTAGATAGTTTACCAAGGATTGTTATTTCCGCAACCGATTATGAATACATAATAGTAATCATGGGTATTTATAAGCTCAAAACTAAAATACAACGAGTAGTGCCGGGCTAGCTGAAGCCATATTTTCCTATTATTTTCAAAGCGTGGAACATGAATAAATAACTTTCCAACTGTTTTAATTGTAGTACCTGTAAACTGAGGCATCGCACAAACCTTAAAATAACTTAGAATTCATCTTATATCACAAAAATTACGAAAAAAAATTATATAACCTTGTAAGTTGATCAGTGTGACGTAACAGCAGTTAAGTGACAAATATTGGCGTTTTGGAGGGAAATTTGAAATGGAAATTAAATTTTATGATTTTTAAAGTACTAGTTGCAGGTACTCATGCATGGTTCTAAATACTCAAAAATAGTCAATCTCACAATTGAAGTTATGCATAAAATAAGTGTTTTCGTACAATTACATCTAACTGTAGATTCATTTGTAATTTATTAAAAATACTCTAACAAAGCACAACCGCATATTCTAATCTTCCAATTAACTAAAAGCAGCAATATGCAATGCTTGTTCATAGGGAAACGGGAAGTTTAGACTGAAAGCCTTTTATCATGATCAGTCATAACAAAATATATTCAACAAAGTTTGTCTGTTTTAAACCAAAGTGAACTCTGATACTTTTAGAAGAAATATGATATTGGAGTGTTAAAGCATAGACGTTACCGAGCGCAATTTAAAAAGATACGGTATTTTAAACTTAAAGGGTCGTATTTTGAAAGGATAAATGAGCTTTGTTTCCTGTTTATAAATGAAGTTAGGAAATTTTCAGGGAGCAAAAATAGTAATTTAAAAGCTAGCGTTTTTGGTACGAAACAGATTGATTTGTCATTTTGGACAGTTGCCAGAAAATAGCATGACAGTAAACAAATATATAAATCAAACAAAAACAGATAACAATGTGTTATTTTGTTGAGGAATTTTTTGTAACTTAATTTTTTCTAATACCAACGTATGGGTATATAACCACATAGCAGTTCCGTCGGTCATAATCATACTTCTACGTCCAGTCGTCAGCGCACACCACCAACCTAGAAAATAGATAAATATCTGGCTAAACTTTTACATCTGTTCACAGAAAAAACTGAATCATTTGTTAAAAACTCTGTAAACTTTGTTCAAAGATTAAAAACCATCCAATTAAAACCCAGAGACATATTGGTCAGTTTTCATGTAGAATCTCTGTACAGAAATGTTCTTATAAATGATTCAGTTTACATAATATCGGACATATTACGAAAAAAATAACACTTACACCACTTTACTAGAATTAATTAAAGCATATCTTCTTCTTCTTTAGGTGCCGTCCTCGTTCCGAACTCATCTTTGACACTGCAGATCTAAACAGTTGGCAGTTGTTGCAATTGTACCATTCTCTTAAGTTCATTAACCATGAATGCCTTCTTCATCCTATGTATTTTCTGCCTATTATTTTTCCCTGGTTAATTAATTGCAGCAACTGGTATTTATCTCCTCTCATAACATGTCCCAAGTATTGCAGTTTGCGTTCTTTAATAGTAAGTACTAATTCTTTCTCTTTCCGCATTCTTCGTAAAACCACCACATTTGTTACCCTCTCTGTCCACGATATTCTTAATATCCTACGGTACATCCACATCTCAAATGCTTCCATCCTCTTGGTATCAGTCTTTTTCAAGATCCACGCTTCCATTCCGTAGTAAGGAACTGACAGCACGTAACATCTCACAAGGCGAATTTTAAGTTTAGGGCTTAAATCTCGTCCGCAGAACACCTTCTTCATTTTAATAAACGCACCTCTAGCTTTTTCCACTCTGATTCTGATTTCTTCAGAGCTATCGTTATTTTCCTTGATAACAGTTCCCAGGTAATTATATTTTCTCACACGTTCAATTCTTTGATCATGCACGGTTATGTCAGGGAAGTTTTGTGGTGATTTAGATACCACCATTATTTTTGTTTTACTGATGTTAAGTCATAATCCATATTCCTCACTGCATTCTACTATTCTGTTAATTAGTATCTGAAGATCCTCAGAAGTTTCTGCAATTATAACCGTATCATCGGCATATCTCAAGTTGTTTATTGGGATGCCATTTATTTTAATACCTATATTTTGTTCTGAAAGTGCTCTGTTTACGATGTCCTCTAAGTATAGGTTGAATAAGATTGGTGAAAGTATACATCCCTGTCTTACGCCTTTCTTAATCTCGAGTTCCTCTGTTGTCTCTTGCTCTATACGAATATTCGCTTTCTGGTTATAGTAAATCTTGGAAATAATCCTGATGTCTCTTTTGTCCAAGTTTTTTTCTACCAGCAGTCTCATCAGATCTTTATCGAAAGCTTTATTGTAGTCAATGAAGGACATACACATATAGATATAAACCAAGTATCTAGACATCTTTGGCACATGACGTTAAGTGCAAATAGTGCTTCTCTTGTTCCAAGTCCGTTCCGAAATCCGAATTGAGTATCACCAATATTCACATCTAGTTTTCTGTGAATTCTTGTGTGAATCACTTTGAGGAATACTTTTAATGTGTGTCCCATCAGGCTTATTGTGCGATGGTCAGAGCACTGTTTTGCGTTTGCCTTTTTTGGTATGGTGACAAAAGTTGACAGGAGCCATTCTTTTGGTATTTCTCCTGTTTTGTAAATGCAGTTAAAAAGGTCGACAAGATTATTCACTGAGTCACCTACCACAAGCTCGAGAAGTTCCGATGTAATCCTATCTGGACTCGGTGATTTACCATTCTTTATTGTTTTTATAGCGTATAGTATTTCTTCTTTAGTTATGTCTGGTCCTTCGTCGCCTTGTATGTTATCTATATTAGGTTCTTGTCTTTCATCGTCGAACAACTCTTCTACATAACTCTTCCAAGTCATAAGCTTTTCTTGTAGATCGGTTATTATTTCTCCATTTGCGTTGCATAATAGATTGGGATGTTTCCGTTTTTGTATACCTGCCAGTTCATTTATCTTTTTATGTAAATTAAAAGTGTGTGTCATGCTTTAGTTGCAGTTCTTCAATTTCTTGGCATTTTCTTCCATAAAAAGTTTTTTTGCTGTCCTTATTTCGTTTCAGATTTGTTTGTTGTACTTCAATATATTTTTGTCTGCATTTTTTCTTGCACTGTCTTCGCTTTTCCATGAGTCCTAAAATTTTTTTTGTTATCCACTCTTGTCTTTCTTTCTGTTTTTCTCTGGTAAGAATACTCTGGGCAGGTTTTATTACGGCCTCTTTTAAATCTTGCCACTTGTCTTCTACATGCGTATTCTGTGTCTTTGTAGAAAGCATTCGTATGTTATCATTGATATGTCGTTTTAAATCTTTTATTTTTGGATCTTGTAAGCGGTTGGTATCTATGTGATCTATTTTTATTTTTTGTGAAGGTTTTTTGAGTTTAATGTGTACATGCGCTATCAGGGGGTTATGGATCTGAAAGCATATCTGATTTCCACTTATTTTTCAAGGAACTTTCTACAAGTAGACTGCAGGGGCGGCCATAAGATTTCCGCTGACCTGTGTAGAAAATATCTTCATGTAAGCTTTCGAAGAAAATGCCTTGTCTTCTACTCTTATAAAACCTAAATAGTGGAGTAAAGATCCCTCAATATGCCTTGTGCATTTGTAGGCGAAACGTCGGATAACAATTCCAAGTTGACACGGTCTGAACCAAAAAACCATAATTTTCAACATGTTTAAATGTATCTGCAGATTATACATTTATCTCGACCTTAACGATAATATTCATTTTACAGCACTTTTTGCTCAATTACTGTCGACCATCTTAACACGAATGCATGAAAACCATCCTAAAGATCTACTGTTAATCTGAATTACCTATTTTTTATTTAAACTATCTGCTGCTGAAGCGTTTAGGCAACCTAATACTGTGTTAAAAGTTGTACTGCCTAGTTTTATGTTTTTTATCATCATTACCAGGGTAAAACGTATTTAAAACGTACCTGCTATTGTCAAATCTACAAATTTCTGCGCTGATAGAATACTAATTTGCGAGAACCTGCCTAACAGACAGTCTACCAAGCATATTGGTCTCAAAAGCCATAGGAAAAGGATACTCTAGTTCCAACCTACTCGTCACGAGGAATTTTTTTATATTATATCTCTAACTCACTTGAAGCTTATCTATAAAATTATGACTCCATCTATTCTTCTTTTTCTTCAGGTGTCATCTCCTATCGGAGGTTGGATATCATCATTGCGACTCTCACTCTATTTGCCGCTACTCGAAAAAGTTCTACTGAGCTACAATTGAACCACTCTCTCAAATTTCTGTTTTTGTTTTTTGGAATAGCGTAAAAGCTGGAGAGTAACCATTCTCTGGGTATATTGCCCGTTTTATATACCGTGTTGGACAGATCTAACAATATATCCATGGTATCATCATTCATGCATTTTAAGATTTCTACTGGGATTTGATCTGGACCTAGTACTTTTCCATTTTTGTTATTTCTTATAGCTGCTTTTATTTCATCTTTCAGTATCGTTAATGCCTCATTATCTTCTACTTCAATCTCCATCTGCTCCACTCTATTGTCTTTAAACAGGTCTTTGATGTATTCTGTCCATTTTTAAGTTTCTCTTGAGTGTCTAAAATTAGCTTGCCTTTTGCATTCTTAGTCGGTTCTCTCTTTCTGTTACTACGAGTTATCTTTTTTATATTTTTGTGCATTTTAAAACTATCATGTTTCCTCTGATACTCTTCTATTTCTTCACATTCTTCTTGTAGCCATTTATTTTTCGCTAGTCTAATCTGGTATTTGATTTGCTTGTTTATTTCTTTATACTTTTGCGTATATCTATTTTTGAATTGTCGTCTCTCATCCATTAGGTCCAGTATCTCCTCTGTCATCCATTGCTGCTTTCTATATCTTGTTGGAGTTAGTATTTCTCTTTTACTTTCCTCTATTTCTGTTTTCATTAAAAGCCATTTGTTTTCTGGTTCTGTGTTTTGGAGAATCACCTCCTTGACGTTCATTAATCTTTTATTGACATCTTCCGTAAAGAGTTGTTTTATGTTTGTATCCTTGAGTCTGGAAATGTTACTTTTTGCAGTGTCTGTTCTTCTTTTAATGAGTTTCATTTTAAATCTGATTTTGTCAACTAGGGGATTATATATTATATATTATATCTGTTGGTATATTCCAAATATAAAGAGATCGACTATTCTTCCAATCTTATAGTATCCGTTTTACTAGAAAACCTCCTATCTTAAAATAACCGTTAGCAACATAGCATCTTTAAGAAACAGGCTTTATCGTAATTACCTATACATATCTTTTATATTTCTTGTCTTCCGGCATATATTAGATATATGGGTAAACCAGGTTTGAATCTATATTGGAAAACGCACCATTCATTGTTCTTTGTATTCAGATAACGTCTGATCAGATTCCTTATATCATTTTTTCTCTTTTGTGAACTTTTATTACCTAAATATCTTTGTAAATTTTGAAGTGATTTTATCCAGCTAGTATAGTTGGCCTTTGTGAGAACTTAGAGTAAATTTGTTACTTGTTTTATATGCTGCAGAGTTAGTGCAAAGATATATCTTGAAACAGTGTCAAGTTTTGTTCTATTAAAAGAACTCTTATTTTATTAGTAACCTTTGAGAGAATTTCAACTTGGACTAAACTTCCAGTTTTTTTTACAATAATACTGTATATTTATTATTGGTACATTTTTTATTATTCCCTTTGTGTGTGTTTCTTCCTTTGACAGTGATCAAGCAAGATTGTTCAACATTATGTCTGAAAATTGTTACGCAATATATAAAGAAAAATTAAACGCTAGGTATATTTCAGAAAAAATAGACATTAACATAGCACAGCTGGTAATTTGTCTAATGGATTTTCACCCGGTTACTCAAAAAATTAACAGTTAATTAACTAAGCACGTAGGGTTAAAGGACAAAGGCAACAAAATCGTATTATTTCTCGCAGTTTGGTTTAATTTATATTAATACGGGGAGAAGGGTACATTGGTACAGAAGGGTACATCAATACGCATGGGTTACCTTGATACAGTCGTTGTTCACTCAAAATAAAACCAAGTAACAGATTATTCATGCACATATAAATAGGTATTTAGAGAATCAATTTAATGTCAGAATTGCAGCCGCACTAATGAACTAAACTTATCTTTTTAATATTAGGTCAAGTTTCAGCGACACACTATGTCATGTCTACCTGTAAAATAACAATGTAACCGCAAGAACGCACGTAACAGTTGAGGGGTGCGACGTTACCAAATCTACGTTTTCCCCTGGTTAAGAAAATTTTGCACAACTTGGCGACACCACATGGGGGATCTCCAGGAATGACCATCTATATATGAAGTTTTAACACCCCGAAGGCTTAAAATAAGGGAAATAGCCACTTAAACCCATGTAAATCGACTTTTGGGTCTGCTTTGTACTGATCAGTCTCTGCATGCAAAGAAATAATAAACGTCACTATTGCGAATATTGTCCAAAAATGTAGAAGCCTTATTTGGGTATATAAACAGCTATAAAGCGGAGGTGCTAGTGAGTCGAATCGAATAGTTGAGATAGTAAGATGTCTCAAAAATGTGTAAACAATCCAGACCACTTCTGTTATGTTTGCGCTGAGGTGACTTTTGCGTCTCAGAAGATTTTAATTATCCCAATGATAAACTGGAAGAAAAATTGTAGGTATGGAAGGACTATGTTAATGAACTTTTTACAGATAAAAGACATGAACCTAATCTAAACAGCATACAAGAGGATGAAGGCCCAGATATAACCAAAGAGGAAGTAATGTATGCACTAAGAAGAATGAAGGTTGGAAAGGCTCCGGGTCCAGACGAACTACCGATGGAAGTCCTTAAGCTCATAGAGGAAGAGTCGATTTATGCATTGGTGGAGATTTTTAATCATATCTACAAAACAGGAATAATACCACAGGAATGGCTTTTATCCACATTTGTAACTATTCCAAAAAAGGGAAAAGCAAAACAATGCACCGACTATCGCACAATAAGCCTGATGAATCACATACTGAAAACATTTCTAAAAGTTATACACACTAGAATACATAAAAAACTGGAAATAGATATTAGCGATACCCAATTTGGATTTCGAAATGGACTCGGAACGAGAGAAGCGTTATTTGCACTGAATGTCATGTCTCAAAGATGCCTTGATATAAATCAGGATGTATATATGTGCTTCATAGACTACAATAAGGCCTTTGACAAAGTGAGACATGATCACCTTATCAGTCTATTGACGGAAAAGAACCTCGATAAAAGAGACATCAGAATTATATCGAATATTTATTACAATCAGAAAGCAGTAGTGCAAGTGGAGCACTGAAGAAGTCGAAATAAAAAGAGGAGTGAGACAAGGGTGTATACTTTCACCGACCTTGTTCAATCTTTACTCTGAGGACATAATGAATAGAGCACTTATTGACCAATTCGTTGGTATTAAAATAAATGGAATTTTAATAAACAACCTCAGATATGCCGATGACACAGTACTTATCGCAGAAACACTCGAGGATCTCCAGACCTTAGTCAATAGAGTAGCAACAGTCAGTGAAGAATATGGACTGTCACTAAACATAAGAAAAACAAAATGCATGTTAATATCCAAATCAACCCAAAATGTCCCAGATATACGCATACAGGGTCAAAATATAGAACACGTCAGAAAATACAACTATTTAGGCACCGTCATCAATGAAAACAACGATAGCTCTGAAGAAATCAAAATCCGGATAGAGAAAGCAAGAGTGTTCTGTGGCAGAGACCTGAGTCTTGAATTAAAGGTTCGTTTGGCAAGATGTTACGTACTCTCAGTTTTGTTTTATGGAATGGAGGCATGGACGCTTAAAAAGATCGATATTAACAAGTTGGAAGCCTTTGAATTGTGGATGTATCGCAGAATATTAAGAATATCATGGATGGAGAAAATCACAAACGCTGAAGTACTGAGGAGAATGAATAAAGAAAAGGAGGTCATACTTACAATTAAAAAACGAAAATTACAATACCTGGGACACGTTACGAGAGGAGAAAGATATCAACTACTGAGAACTATTATGCAGGGAAAAATTATGGGAAAGAGATCTGTAGGAAGAAGACGAAACTCGTAGTTAAAAAATCTAAGAGAATGGTATAAATGCAGCAATAACCAGCTGTTTAGGTCAGCAGTCTCGAAAATACGTATAGCTCTGATGATCGCCAACCTTCGGAACGAAGACGGCACCTAAAGAAGAAGAATGATAAAACAGGCATATCAGATTTATTTCGGTTGCAATATTGGGGATGAAGACAAACAGTGGGCGCCACATATCTGTTGTAATGCATGCGCTTCAAGTCTGAGAAAGTGATTAAATAGTAAAAAATCATCTATGCGGTTTGCTGTCCTAATGATCTGGAGAAAGTTTTCAAATCATATTAATGCTTAATATTTCTGCATTTTACCTCGTGTTGGGCAAGGCACAGGTATCTCCAAGAAGAAAAAACGGTTATCAATTATTCAGATATACCATCTGCCATGAGACTTGTACTTTATAGTGACGAACCCCTAGAAACATTCACTTATGAATCAGATAATAATGATACAATGATTTCTCAAGAAGAAGATATGCCATCAATATCAAGAGATCCTGATTTCTCCCCAGCACGTTATACCGTCAACTGCACAAAACAACCCAATCAGAATTAAGAGAGACTTCCAAAAAGTAAAGCAGAGTTATTAGGATCAAGATTACAACATTGAAACTCTTTAGAAGACGATGTTTCAGTATGGGTTTTTCGTAAACGCTATAAAGGCCTAGCACTATTTTTTAACATGGAAAAAAAATTGGTTTTCTACAATAACATTTGTGGTTTTTTGATGACTTTAAATATAAACTATACTCCAGAGGACTGGAGATTGTTTATAGACAATTTAACATTGAATTTAAAAGCAGTACTATTGCATATGGGAAATATTTTACCATCTTTTCCTGTTGGATATGCTGTTCCCATGAAAGAATATACGATAATATGAAGTATTTTTTGACAAGTATAAAATACGATGAGCACCAATGGCAGATCTGTGGCGACTGAAAGGTGATTGTACTTTTATTTGGGGTGAATCTAGGCTACACCAAGTTTTGCTGCACTTCAATACAAGAGAAAAGATTGATCCGTTCGACAATCACTAGATCCAGGTGAAAAGAATATACAACATATGCCAATGGTAGACCCCAAAAAGATTTTGTTGCCACCACAGCATAAGAAATTCGGAAAAACTTTGGTAAGGCACTGAATACAGATAGGCCAGCTTTTTAGCACCTACGCTAGAATTGTCCAAGGCTAAGCGAAGCAGATATTAAGACGTCAATTCAATGGTGAAACCAGTTTTCGCTATATTTTATAGTTTTCAAAAAAATGTTCTAGAATTTTGTCGAAAATTCGGTTCTAAACTTTTTCTTGATGATAAATTCGATCTCTTTTGATTTTAAAATAGAACGTTCTAGACGCCAATAAAATCTTAGAGAATTCATATTGAATATTGATGCCAGCAACTTGGGGATTAGAGCTGTATTGTCTCAGATATAGGATGGCCAAAAACAAGTTATTGAATTTTTTAGCCGAATTTATTCAAAACCTGAAAGAAATTATTGTGCTGTGAGGAAAAACTGCTCGCTATTTTGATAATGGATGTCTAATATTTTCAAAAATAATTGTATGGGGAGGAATTTTTAATACGCACAGACCAGACAACTCTTAAATAGCTTCTAAATATGTAGCAGTCTGAAGGATAAATAGCAATGATGTGACGCCATTTCTTTAACTTAAAGAACATAATGTAAGGCGTCATAACCGAGAAGATATCTCAGATAAACAACATACATTTAAGGCACTTTGGATACAGCAAGACTTTCTACTGATTGAAGACCGGTTACTCAAGAGATTTAGTACTAAAGGCAAGAAAATCAGAATTCGGTTTATAGTACCCAGAAAAAAATTCCAGTGGTTTTAAAAGAAATTCACAATGAAAAATATCTTGGAGTCTTTAAGCGTTAACAAAACTCTAGACAAACTTTGAGAAATATTTACGGGGTTAACTACTGTCAAGATGTAGAGTTATGGTGTAGAGTGTTCTCTAAATATGCAGCCTGTCAAGGATTAAGCAAAAAACTTAAGGGAAAAATAAAAAAGTATAATGTAGGAATACCTTTTGAATGAGGTATTTACCATCCCTAACCAGGAAACCTGTACAGTATCTAAAATCTTGGTCAACATTGCGCTCAGCAGATTTGCATTTACTTTGGAACTACATTCTCACCAAGGAAGTAATTTTAAATCGAAGCTTTTTCAAAAGCTCTGCTAACTACTTAGTATCTAAAAAACCCCGACAGCAGGTTAATGGTTGAACAATTTAATAGGATCGAACCATTGAAGAGCACCCCTCAAAGGTGGTTAACAGACAGAATGATTGGAACAAATATTTCCCAATCTTCTTAATGGCCTACCTATCCGCACTTCATGAATCTACCAGAGTTATCCCAACCGAGGTCTTACTTAGAATGGGACTTAGGTTGCTTTGCCACATAATGTTTGGTTTCTCAGCTAATAAAAGTATGAAGACTAGGTGAATACTTTACAAAAGACGTTGAGAGAAGTTCATGAACTAATTAGAAAAGCATAGACCAGGCTACAGACAAAATGAAGAGAATATTGACATCAAGGAAAAATTCGGCTGGGTTCCAGCAAGGTGACAAAGTTTGGTTACGGATTCCACAGAGAAAGAAAGTCAAATCACTTAAGTTGATGCATGCATGGGAAGGACAATCTACTGTTCTGAAAAGAATCAATAACAATGTTTGTAGAATCCAACGAAGTTCCAAGGCCAATATGAAACTAGTATATTTCACAGATTAGATTCATACCACGGAAGTATGGATGCTGAATGGAATGATCAGAGGGAGCTAGTGTAACGAGGACTACCTGAATACTACCCTATTCTACATAAAAAATGCCATCTAGAAACTTTCATTATCCAATTTTCTAGTGAGATTGTACACTTCTATTCTGGTATGTTTTATAGGTTTAAGTACGTACGGCATGTGGTAGGGGTTAGTTGTAACTAACAGTGAAAATATTAACAAGTAGTTAAGAGGGGGGCAATACATGTAAATTTAAAAAAAAAATGTTAATTTCATATTGATTTAAAAAATATATATTATTCATTAAACAAATTTTGAATATGAAATCCTGAAAGTACATGTCAAAAAGTACTTAAAAATATTTTTTTATAATTTTTCAATACAAAATGGCGACGATGCGAGCGAATGACAAAAACATCTCGAAAAACGCGTTGTGCAACTTAACGTTTTTCCCGTGAACCTGCAACATTCAGAAAAAAAAATATGTTAATGAGATATATAGTTCAAAGGTAAACAGTAAAGTTTAGAAAAAAAAATGAAATTTTGGCATTAATTTTGGTTTAAACAAAAAAAAATCGATTATTTTTCAAATAAATCGCGTTTTAAACATTAATAAACAAATTATTTTTCCGAAATTACAAAAACATGTAGGTTCAACTAGAAGATAATACTATTTTGTAGACGTGGTATAAATTTAAGCTAAATCGATCGAATATTTTGCACAAAAGTTGAAAAAGTACTACTTTGAGAAAAACGCGTTTAAAGTTCGCGGTAGATAAAAATCATTGATTATTAGTTGTTATTGTAACTTACTCGTTAGTCAGCGATTCCAGCTCCATAGAGCAGCCCTTCAGCCTCCTCGTGCATTTCATTAGTATGATTTATAAGAATTTGGAAGGGATACACAATTGGAGAACCGCCTATAGCGCCGAAGAGAAAGAAGACAGGGACGCGCGGCAGGTGTGCTCGACCGGCTGGGTACGCCGCGCTGCCTATAACTAACTATAACTCGAGAACTAATATGAATATAGGTTTAAAACTTTTTTGGAGTATTCTGCAGAGCATTTAGAACATTTTAACATAATAAAAATAATTGATTTTTTTGAGCAGTTACATGTATCGCCCCCCTTAAGAATGAATGGAAAGTAACTGGTTAAAAGTGGTGTTATTATTCGATTCCAATAAGTGGATATAAAAAGAGAAGAACTAAGGATGTACCGATAGCGTCGGGCATACGACAGGGGGACTCTCGGAGTCCATTACTGTTTAACATAGTAATGGACCAAATAATTGAGAACGTCAAAAGAGCGGCACCAGGGTACAGAATGAATACCGGGGAAATAACAATAATATGTTACGCTGATGATGCCGTCATAGTCTCGGAAAATGAAGACGATCTCCACTTGCATTCCACACCATAAGCAAGCAATTCAACATGAAAATATCCATCGATAAAACTAAGTCAATTGTAATAAGCAAAACGCCCTTAAGATGCAAACTAGTAGTGGATGACAAACCAATAGAACAACTCATGACCTTTAATTACTTAGGAGTTGAGATATCCGCAAACCAAGACAGAACAAGAGAAGTAAGAAACCAAGTAAACAAGACAAATAGAATCTCAGGAAGCCTGGCGGATATAATATGGCACAACACATACATGAGCAAGGTTGCAAAAACAAAAATCTACAAGACCTGTATTCTACCGATAATGACGTACGCAATGGAGACGAGAGCTGACAACACAAAAACAAAATCAATTCTAAGAACTGCCGAAATGAAAGTACTAAGAAGAATATCGGGATACACATTAAGAGATCACATACGCAATTCAACAATACGCGAGGAACATGGAATGCAGGATATAGTAAGATGGGGAAGGAAGCGCAGAAGAGCCTGGAATGAGTACGTAGGAAGAATGGCGCAAAATAGGATAGCGAGAATCGCCCAAGATAGAAAACCGGAAACCAGAAGACCAATAGGAAGACCACCTAAAAGATGGAGAGAGTCCTGGATTTCAACATCAAATGAGATGAATGATTGAGTTGGAAAAAACAGACTGTAAGCCTATAACAAGAGGAAGAAGAAGAAGAAAAAGAGAAAAACAATAACAATATGCTATATGCTATTTTCTGAATAAAAAATTTGGAATATTTATATATACTTACAGTTATTTTCAGTATATATTCTGTGCTCGCTGGTTATAGATCTAGAACCAGCAAGCACAGAAGATACCAAATGTTATTTTGGCGAAAAGTCTGCTAATTTCCACAAAATTATGAGGCATAACTAATAAACAAGGCCAGATTAAAATTCACTCAAAAATTTTCAAAATAGCCCAGATATACACAAAGATGAGGCCGGAGAAATATCCTTCATTTATATAATGACTAGACTAATCCCCATTAGTGAAAAAATGAAAATGTACTATTTTCTTTAATTTATTTCCTGTTACTTCCTTACGATAAACAAAAGAAGACAAAATGAACGTCCTCATGAAAAATAGGTTTATCGAGGCACACGCAGTGATAAAATGGTTTTCTTGATTAATGAACGGCGGGATAATATATATACTTATTTAATTTCCTTACCCCTTAGAGTGTAGCTAAGCTCTGAAATTGTTTTGGTAGGTTTTTTAAAGGTTTATAAATAAAATTAACGCTGTAGGTTCATAATGAAAACCTGCGGGTGTGGCTCGCGTACCGAAGTTTTCATACCAGTCAGCTTTAGGGACTACACAAAAAAATTATATGAGAGTCAATCTACTCAAGCTTTCTTAAAAGATTAGATTTTAATGTTTTATCCGGAAAAGTAGGTTAAAAAGTGATATTTTACCTTTTTAAGTATTTTAATTAAATATTTAAATTTATTAATTTGTCTCAAGAAAACAAAGCGATTATTTATATTATAAGAAATGTCGGAAAAACATCTACCTAGCCATGCTAGAAACAACTGACCATACTATCAAAAAAACGATGATATAGGAAGAAAATTAAAGATAAATATAAAGTTGGTCAATGACATAGACAATGATGTTTCTTGCGAAGTAGTAGATATCTGTTGGACTTCCATTGTCTTTATTTTTGTTAAATATCACGACGTTAAAATTCTACCAGCAACGTTAAAATTCTACCAGCGGATAAAGGAAATGCTACAGTCGTAATGAATGCTGAGACATACAATCAAAAAATTGACGAAGTTTAAAGCAAAGGAAATTATACATCTCTTGCTAAAGATCCCACATCTGCAATTGAAGGAAGAATTCATCGCGTTCTTAAAAAACATGAACGGTATATTCCTGAGAGAATCCGAAGTCAGTTGACGCCACACCATAGCAAAACTCCACATCTTTATTGAGTCCCGAAAATACATGAGCAAGACATGCCCTTACGACCTATCACGAGTTGCCGGAACTCACCGTCTTCTGAACTTGTCAAATTTCTTCTTCCAATCCTGAGACCATTACAAGGAAATACATAGGAACATTTCGTAGAAATTATACATGAAATAGAAATACAACCAGAAGACCATTTTATTAGCTTTGACGTGGAAAGCCTATACACCAACGTTCCAGTTAAGGACTCACTAAAAATCATAAGAAAAGAAACTTGAAGAAGACCAGACCTTAGCAGAAAGAACATCTTTACCACCGCATTCCATTATGGACTTGTTGGAAAGTTGTTTGAATAATTCCTATTTTCAAGAAAAGGAAAAATTCTACATCCAGGATGATGGACTACCAATGGGATCTTCACTCTCACCGGTGGTCGCAAATATTTTCATGGAATGGTTCGATACGTTTGTAATTAAATTCACATTTACGAAACCAAAGTTATGGCTCAAATATGTAGACGATACTTTTATTATTTGGAGTGGAAACGACAAAGAACTTCGAAACTTTCTTTTTCATCGTAACAATATCAGCCCAACTATTAAACTCACCGTGGAGAAAGAAGCAGAAAATAAATTACCGTTCTTAGATGTCTTGGTTGAAAGAAATGGCAGACAAATTGAAACTTTGGTTTACAGAAAAGCCACGCATACAGGACAATATCTTAATTATTCATCTAATCACTCCAACAACACCAAACAAGTAATTATAAGAAATCTCGTAGATAGAGCCTTAACTCTCTGCAACTCTAACGAAAACTTGATCAAAGAGATAGATTACATTAAAAATGATCTGACAGCCAACAGATAGAGTATATCTAGTGGATAAATTTCTAGAATAACGCAGAAATAGGACGATATCGACAACGAATGAAGAACGAAAACCAGTACTGAACATCCCCTATGTTAAAAGCATTTCGGAAAAAGTTAGAAGGATAGGAAAACGATATAAAATCAACGTTGTTTTCAATTCAAACAACTCTCTGAGAAGTCGGCTCACTAGGGTTAAATCAACAACTCAAAGAGACATGAAGAACTGTGTACATCAGATACCATGTGAATATGGCAATTCCAACGTTGGCGAAACAAAGAGTCCTCTTGACGTAAGGATCAAAGAACACCAAAAATTCACATCTCGAGGAGAAACAGAAAAATTTGGTGCCGCGGTTATACATCATAACACGAGCTGTTTTAGTAAAAAAAAAGTATGGAAACCACTTCTTAGTAATTGTAAACTAAAACTAAATGCAGTACAAAAAAAAAGGGATTTTGCCATAGCAAGCATGACTGCACCCATCTCAGTCACACTCTACTGCATTTACTTTTAGTATAAATAGTCATGTAGCTAAGGGATTTATTTAGTTTCACTTGAAACGTCGTGATATTCAACAAAAATAAAGACAATGGAAGTCCAACAAATATCTACTACTTCGCATCAATGACATTTGTAAGATGAATTCATTTTAATTCCTCTATAAATAAAAAAAATATATAGAAAACAAAACGTAATTCTTTTAATCTAAACCATACGTTGCAAAAATCTGAAATTATGTGTAAAGCAAGATAGAAAGAGAAAATCGAAACAAACTCTTCAGTCAAGATATGATTTTATTGACAGCTATCGTTCAACTTGTATTTATATTGTATTTTTGAGAAATTTTGAACACTTAGGTTAATTCAAAATGAAAAATTATCTTACATAAAGCTTCTAATTATTGCTTTGATGAGGCTATAGAGACCTATTAAACGATACTCCAGTAGATATTTTAGATCAACAGAGGAGTCAGGAACGGATTTGCAGCCACACTCGATGAACCTAATTTCTGACAGGTGTCATTTTACAGAGATAAAAACTAATTTTTTAAATTATCTGGTCATTCTTCTTCAAAAAAGGTTCTCTTAATTTATTTAGATAAAACTGGCGGTTTTCGAAGAAAATCGGTTTTTATGCGAAAAAGTCAAAAGTTAGTAATGCTAAACACAAACAGGTAAAAATCACGCTGTTATTGTTAATACCTACATAATGAATTATTATTGACGGAACTATGTCAAAATTGCCTTCTAGTAAAAATTAGTTTAAAAAATGGGAGAATATTCTTAAGCAGAATATGCTGATATGCATTTAATTTATGGTGAAGCGCTGTTAAATTCTTCGAAGACAAGTAGACTTTGTGCTGACAGATTTCCAGCTCGAACATTGCCAAATCCAAAAACCTTTAAACGGGTTAATTGAAGTGTAAAGAAAACAAGTAAAAGATGTTTTTAAAACAGTCGAAAAAATTTCAGTAAGAAATAAAGAAATCTTTCTGCCGTATTTAAATAGTTTGTTATATATGTAATTCTCCTTTCAGGCAGAGAATATGAAAAATATATATACAAATAGTTTATTTCCTGTAAATATCGCTCTGGTTCTCTCTCCGTACGCGTTTCGATCACTTCATGATCTCGTCAGTGGAGCTGTATCGGACCGAGAGCAACATAAGCAGGAAATAACTGATATATAAACCATAAATTTCAAGGTATGTCGGCAGAATATTGCACCTGCCATTTACCGACTTCAATGTCAGACGGAAAAATATCGTCAGTCGAACGACATCTATGAATCATTGGAGTAACCTAAAATTTTTAAAAAATCAAAATTTCAGCAAGAAATACAGAAATCTTTCTGTAGTATTTAAATAGCTTGTTATATATGTAATTCTCCTTTCAGGCAGAGAATATGTATATATATATATATATATATATATATATATATATATATATATATATATAAACAGTTTATTTCCTGCAAATATCGGTCTAGTCCTCTCTCCATATGCGTTTCGATCACCTCATGATCTCGTCAGTGGAGCTGTATCGGACCGAGAGCAACATTAGCAGGAAATAACTGATATATGAACCATAAATTTCAAGGTATGTCGGCAGAATATTGCACTTACCATCTACCGACTTCGATGTCAAACTGGACCCGTATGGAGAGAGGACCAGAGCGATATTTGAAATAAACTGTTTGTATATATATTTTTCATATTCTCTGCCTGAAAGGAGAATTACATATATAACAAACTATTTAAATACGGCAGAAAGATTTCTTTATTTCTTACTGAAATTTTGATTTTTTAAAAATTTCACGTTACTCCAATGATTCATAGATGTCGTTCGACTGATGATATTTTTCAGTCTGACATCGAAAGTCGGTAGATGGCAGGTGCAATATCCTGCCGACATACCTTGAAATTTATGATTCATATATCAGTTATTTCCTGCTAATGTTGCTCTCGGTCCGATACAGCTCCACTGACGAGATCATGAGGTGATCGAAACGCATATGGAGAGAGGACTAGAATGATATTTGCAGGAAATAAACTGTTTGTATATATATTTTTCATATTCTCTACCTGAAAGGAGAATTACATATATAACAAAGTAAAAGATGGTTAAAAAATAATTATTAGAGTTAACAAATTAATTTTTTACATGTTTTAGTCAGGGTCATTTTTGCCGCAACGTGGCGGCGAGGGCCCTCCAAGGAGAGTACGAGTCCCTCACGTAGGGGAATAAATTTTCCAAGAGATTTCTGACAAACCTTCAAACAGTATAAGTAAGCTGGCAACACAAAACAATGCTACAACATGGATTGTACATAAAACTTTAACAGAACAGTTCCTTCACCCGTACCATGTTGAAAACTACATGCTATGTCTCCGGATGATGATCCAGCAAGACTCTAAGTGGTTTATACAGCAAAATAACCTAAATTTTTGTAACCATATTTTATTTACCGACAAGGCAGGTTTTACAAGAGATGACATAATAAACTCACACAATTTACATTTTTGAGCTGATAAAAACCTGCACGCCATAATTCAAAACAAACACCTACAAAGGTTTAATGTAAATGTGTGGCCTGGCATCATCGGAAATAACCTTAAAGGTCCATTTGCTTTGGAAGGAAGCTTCAATGGTGAGATTTATTTACAATTTTTGCAGCAAAATTAAATAATTTATTGGAAGACGTATCTCTTGATAGAAGAATGCAAATATTGTACATGCATGATGATGCTCCACCTTATTTCAACCGTATGGTACGTCAACACTTAACAAACATTTTTGATCCTCGATAAATAGGTCGAGGTGGGCCTGTTTTATGGCCACCAAAGTGTCAAGATCTAAATCCCTTATACTTTTACTTCTAGAGACACCTAAAAGAACTAGTTTATTCAACACCATTAAATTCTATAAAAGAACTACTAGCGATAATAGCAAAGCATTCAAATAATGTCCGTATTGATGCCGGAATATTATTTACAGTGCACCGGGAAAATATTCGAAGAACAAAGTGTGTGGAGACCATATTGATCATTTGCCAAAATAACATTTAAACGTTTTCACTATGCTTACATTTTAATAATATTATAAATTAATTGAGCGCCGATTAACTTATTGAAAGGTTTCTGGACTTGATAATGTCTGAGCTGGAAATCTTTCAGCATTACATCTTCTTGTCCTCGAAGAGCTAAACAGCGCTTTCCCATAAATTAAAGCACATCAGCATACACTGTATATCAGGCGCGGATCCAAGGGGGGGGGGCGGTAGGGGCGATCGCCCCCCCCCCCCAAGAGCTTAGAGTTCAGGAAAATAGACCCGGTTTTGCCTCTTATACTATAGTTTATTCAAGAACTAGGGAGAGTTTTTCATTTTTTACCTTTTTTTCTTCGCAAACTACCCGTGTTCTTTAGTCCAGTGTCTTTGGCAAAATCTGTTAGACACATATTTTTCATAGGAATGGGTTAGAAATTTTATAATCAAAAATACTGGTCTATACTAATGGACTATTTGGGTTGGATAACAATAGATATTTGAATGTGTGAAGTGTTAAAAAGGATTTTAATCCTTGTCATAGGCATCGGAAAGCGTCAAAAGGAGGTCTACTTTATCACTAAATATTTATGGCATAGAGTATTATTTCAGTAATAAACTTAAAATAAAAAGTTTTTATAATATTATTTTATTTCTTATGATTTTTTAATAATTCACATATATTAGAAAATATAGATAATTTTGACATATTTAACACAAATGACAACTGTAGTTTTATTATTTTTAATTTTGGCATAGAAACCGTTTTAGGCACATTCAGACTAAAACGTAGCCTTTTTCTCTCAAAAAATTCTAAGTTATAATTGAAATACTTACAAAATACCCATTATACAAGAAGTTAAACATATATAAAAAAAATAAATTCGTTAATATAATATTAAAATTTTTTTGGAGCTGTCGGTCATTTTATTATTAATTAAAAACATTTTTAGGATATTTGATATTCCAGTTTATTTATTTCTTAAACCATCTGCAAAATTACAATTTAAACACTAAAAAGGGATTTAAATGTCATTAATTTTTATATGTTACAGAAAATTTAAATAATAAATTGTGTTAACGCTGGCAAACATTACGTATCTTATTCGTCATCAAAGTCAGTGAAGCTATCCTCGCTCAAATTAATTATAATTGATTCCTCTCTCACCGATCATGAGATCGAGTTTCCACATTTTCTTTTATTCTTTTATTATATGGATTTTTCGCAATTATCTACAGTAACTTTATTCAAAAAAATCTTTCAAAAGTCCAGTTAAATTATTAATTTTGTAAGTTGTGTTATTTCCAGCAACTCTACCTTTTATTTGAGAGAGATATTTCCTTCACCAACGGACATTTTCCGAACGATCTATAAGAACAGATTTCCTATCTGGTTTTTCCCAACAAAAATTAAGTTCTCTGAGCAATTTCCAGAGCTCAGTTCTTTTAATTTCAGGCAAATCCCGATCTTCATTGATTTTAGTTAGAATTTTGTCGACGGTTGAGATCTGCTTCTCATAATAAAATGTATGTACAACTCCTTTTATTATAGTTTACATCTCTTCTTCCAACTAGGTTTTTCGTCTGCCTGTGATTGAATATAGCTTGGAATTATTAACAATTCCAGTCGTTTTTTTCTCCGTCAGTGTTCGGTACATGATAGATTTTCGAACTCCTGTTATATTGGAATACATCTCAACAGAGCTTTTAACATTATTATCTAGATATTAATATCTTAAGGCATCATAAACATTCATCGTAATAAGTTTATCGTTGAGGAAAAAATGCCCTCCATCTTTTGGGTATCTCACTAATCTTAAATAATATATAAAAACAAGCACAAACAAAATAAATCACTAAGGACACACTGTAAGGTGTACTTTGATCACTGACAGAAATTAAATTGAATTATCAGAAATTTTATTGTTGCAGTAAATTTATAAAAGCCTATAATATTTAAATATAATTAGATTTACGGCAGTTCTCAGTTACCGAGGGCACTGAAGCAGGTACGTTGGAGATTTCGGTAACAGTTTTATTACTCTTTCTAGTTCTTGAATAGAGTATAGGAATGTGTATGCTTGCGATCGCCCCTCCCCTTCCCAAGGGTTTTGAGTTCAGGAATATAGAACCGATTCTGCCTTTTATATTAGGAATGTGTATGCTGCTGGCAACCTCCCTCCCCCCCGTCGACTTGTTTTCTTTTTTGCGATAGCACCCCCCCCCCCCCCAGGAGCTTTGAACTCAGGAAAATAGACCCGATTCTGCCTCTTATACGAGGAATGTGTATGCTGATCGCATCTTCCCACCCCCTGTCGGAAACTTGTTTTTTCTTGTGATCGCCCCCCCCCCTCAAATTCAAAAAATAGCCCCGTCCCTGCCTTTTACACTAGAAATGGGAATGTTGCTGGTGTCCACCCCCCCCCCCCCCGGGGACAACTTGCTTTCGCTTGCCATACTGTAATTTTGTGATATCACCGCCCCCCCCCCAGGGAGATAGGCTGGATCCGCCCCTGCTGTATATACGTGTTCGCATAAAAACCGATTTATCTCGAAAACCGCCAGTTTTATCGAAATAAATTTTTTAGAGTATTTTTTTGAAGAAGAATGACCAAGTATTTAAAGATTAGTTTTAAGCTCTGACACTCGTCAAAAATTAGGCCCAACGAGTATGGCTGCAAGTCTCTAGTATGGTTTAATGAGTCTTTGTGGCCTCCATAAAATATTAAAATTTCATTAAATTATACAAGTCGGTTCAAAACTTAGAGCCGATAAGGTAAATGGCTGGATAGCCCTTTAGGGCACTGTATCTCCGTTAAGGGGCATTTTAGGAATAACAAAGTAGGGTTGTTCCAGACGCGAATTAAAGGGGGGGCGGTGGGGCGATCGCCTCCCTCGCCCAAGAGCTTTGAGTTCAGGAAAATATACCAGATTTTGCCTCTTATACTACAGTTTATTCAAGATCTAGAGAGAGTAATAAATTATTTTTTACCTTTTTTTTCTTCCCAAACTACCTGTGTTCTTTAGTCCGGTGTCTTTGGCAAAATCTGTTAGACAGATAAATTTTTCATAGGAACGGGTTTGAAATTTAATAATCAAAAATACCGGTCTACAATAATGGACTTTTTGGGTTGGATAACAATAGATATTTGGAAGTGTGAAGTGTTAAAAAGGATTTTAATCCTTGTGATACGCGTCGGAAGGAGGTTTATTTTATTGCTAAGTATTTATGGCATAGAATATTATTTCGGTAATAAACTTAAAATAAAAAGTTTTTATAATATTATTTTATTTATTATGATTTCGTAATAATTCATATACATTACAAAATATAAATAATTTTGGTACATATTTAACACAAATCACAACTGTATTTTAATTATATATATAATAATATAAAATATTATATCTATTAGTCATAGTTGTTAATAATATTTCTAGTGAAATTCTAGACTTTTAATAGAGCATATTTTACAGGGTGTCCGGTAGGTATCTCCTAATTTCTCGGGAGCATACAGGGGAGGTCAAAGTAACCCAACTTTATCATAGAAAAAAATTCCTAAAATGCCCTTTAACGGCGATGCAGAGCGCTAAAGGGGTACCCAGCGATTTACTTTATCTGCTCTAAGTTTTGACCCGACTTGTATAATTTTCCACTAAATAATTCAACTTTCCACGTTTATGTTACTTTACTAAAGTTTAAAAGAAAAAACAGATTAAATTACATATTTCAGTAATATAAGTAGGCACTGAGACTTTTACCAACTCCACAAAACTTCTCTCAAACAATATAGAAACAGAAAAGTTAAATACAATAAAAGCGAACTATAAAGAACTCAGCAGACTACTAAAAAGTCTTCCAGTCCGGCTTTCGTGACGTTGCCTTGCAAAATGAAATCGCAACTTTTCGGTTTGCAGCAAAGAAAATTCGAATAAACAAATATTTGGCCAATTTGAAAACGGGAAGCTTTACTGTGGTTTAAGAAAATCGATAGATGGTCTCGCAACGACCAGAGCTCTATCAATGAGCTAAAGGACATTTATGGAGATAGGTCTTTTTTGATACATATTTCGATTAAAATGCTTATGTACTTTTTATTAATGATGTTTTTATGACTTGGTTGTAGTTAAGATACTGAAAATTATTTAATATATTCAAAGAATCGAATACAGCAATTAGGATCAAGCATTAAACAATAATCTCTCTCTCCCTTCCTGTGCCCTATCCTCAGTGGACGTTGGCGATCATTATGGCCCATATTACCTTATTGACAACGGCTCTAAATAATTCAGTAGATATCTTTCCGGTCCATTGTCGCAAATTATGTAGCTATGAAATTCGTCGTCTTCCGGGACCTCTCTTACCATCCATCTTGCCTTGCATAACCAATTGTAGCAGTTCGTATTTTTGGTTATTCATTATATGTCCCAAGTATGCTAACTTCCTTTCTTTAAAGGTCCTCATGATCTCTCTCTCCTTTCGCATGAGCTGCAGAACCGTTTCGTTGGTTACGTGATGTGTCCAAGATATTCTTATCATACGTCGGTAACACCACATTTCAAAAGCCTCAAGTCGTTTACATATACAGGGTGAGTCAACGATTGGATGAAGTAGGTTTGTGCCTTTTCGGTGAAATTTACAAAGAAACTATATTTATTGTTTGATACAGTTTATTTTTACGCAGATTTTAAAAATATTTAGGACTCTACAGGGTGAGCCAAAAAACTAGGACAGCATCAAGTTGTATTTTTTAAATATAACACCCTATATACGAATCGTATTTTCGATTTAGCTTATAATTTTAAATCTTTTTTATTAAGGGTTTACTATAACAAAACTTTATAGTTTCTGAGATAATTAAGTTTAAAGAAAATAAGTCACATTTTCAAGCATCAATTCAATCCTAAATAACGTTTTCAATTTTGAGACAAATATATTCAAATTTAAAATTTAGCAAGGCCAAGGACAAGTTAACATAATTTTTACCTAATATTTGCAATAAAAGCTACAGGGTGTTGAACACATCGGCTCAAATTTGAACAAGTTTAAATGAATAAATATTTTTTTTAAATGGTACACCCTGTATATTTTCATGTTATGTAATAGAATAATAAAAACCCTAAAAGTTCTGTTCAATATATCCTATACCTATTTATAATAGTTTTTGAGATATTTCAGTTTTTCTTATTTTCCATACTTTTTTACAGAAATAGTCTTCATTATCATAGTAGCCATGGCAAAAACAATGTAAAAGAACATTTTTCTGTGTGTCAAATTTATAACCGCAATCGCTTCTTTTGGTTTTTATGTAGTGTAGTTTGTTTTTTTTTGCATTCATCTTATATTGTAAAATGAATTTTCCAAAGAATGAGTTAATAGATATGATTTATACAATAGGAGAGGCTCAAAAAAATTGCCTTCTTGCTCAAAGAATTGACAAAATGAAGTATCCTGATCGACGCCAGCCTAATACCCATACTTTTCAAAACTTAATGCAAAGATTTGATTCTTCTGGTACTGTTGATTATCCAAAACGTAAAGTGGTCAACAAACCGGTAACTAATGAAGAAAAAGAACTACAAGTATTGTTAAATGTTCAGGAAAATCCTTATATTGGTAGCCGTCAGTTAGCAGCATTATGTGAAACATCACAATCCACCGCTAATCGTACTACCAAGAAATATAGGTATCATCCATATCACATGGAATTACACCAAGAATTGCATGGACAGGATTTTGAAAGTCGTGTAAACTTTTGTCGTACAATAAATGCGGAGATTCAATTAAATCCAAATTTATTATGCAAGGTAATGTTTAGTGATGAAGCTACTTTTAGAAGTAACGGTGCCGTAAATAGACGCAACATGCATTATTATGCCACAGAAAACCCATTTTGGATTAGAGAGGTGCAACATCAAAACCACTGGTCATTAAATGTTTGGTGTGGTATTCATCATAATCGAATTATTGGACCCCACTTTTTTAATAAACCACTAAATGGCCATAGTTACCTGAACTTTCTACAAGAAGAACTACCCCAACTGCTTCAAGGTCTCGATAGGGATGAGCTCGACAGTATGTGGTTCCAGCACGATGGTGCGATTCCGCATTACCATCGTGAAGTTCGTGCGTTTTTGGACCAACGATATCCGCAAAAATGGATTGGAGGTGGGGGTTTCATTGAGTGGCCACCAAGGTCTTGCGACATCACCCCATTAGATTTCTTCATATGGGGTAATATTAAAAATAAGGTGTATGTTAATCCACCAACAACAGTGGAAGATATGCGAAACAGGATTAGGGATACCTGTTGAACAATAACGCCACTAATTTTGTCCAGACTCCGAGAAAATCTGCAAAAAAGACTAAATTTGTGCATTGCGCAAGAGGGTCGTTTATTCGAACACTTATTAAAAAGAAATAATTAATCTCAGTATTTAATAGGTAATTTTTTTGTTTCAATTTAGTATAAAAGTAAATATGTATTTGCCTTGTCGTTATTGTTGTGTTAATTTTTTCACATTATGTTTAATTAAACTATTGCCGTTGTAATATAACGAATAATGTATTTCGTCATATTTAACCACATTCTGTTTGTTTCTGTAGTTTTTTTTTTATTATTTTACATGGCTACTATGATAATGAAGACTATTTCTGTAAAAAAGTATGGAAAATAAGAAAAACTGAAATATCTCAAAAACTATTATAAATAGGTATAGGATATATTGAACAAAACTTTTAGGGTTTTTATTACTCTATTAAATAACATGAAAATATACAGGGTGTACTATTTAAAAAAAAAGATATTTATTCATTTAAACTTGTTCAAATTTGAGCCGATGTGTTCAACACCCTGTAGCTTTTATTGCAAATATTAGGTAAAAATTATGTTAACTTGTCCTTGGCCTTGCTAAATTCCAAATTTGAATATATTTGTCACAAAATGCGGATTTCACGGATTCCTCCGTGTGAGATGCAATAGCCGTGCTAAATTCCAAATTTGAATATATTTGTCACAAAATTGAAAACGTTATTTAGGATTGAATTGATGCTTGAAAATGTGACTTTTTTTCTTTAAACTTAATTATCTCAGAAACTATAAAGTTTTGTTATAGTAAACCCTTAATAAAAAAGATTTAAAATTATAAGCTAAATCGAAAATATGATTCGTATATAGGGTGTTCTATTTTAAAAAATACAACTTTATGCTGTCCTAGTTTTTTGGCTCACCCTGTAGAGTCCTAAATATTTTTAAAATCTGCGTAAAAATAAACTGTATCAAACAATAAATATAGTTTCTTTGTTAATTTCATCGAAAAGGCACAAACCTACTTCATCCAATCGTTGACTCACCCTGTACAGCCTCCGTCTATGTCCAAGATTCTACACCGTACAGCAGTATAGAGAATATGTAGCATTTTAAAAAACGAGTTTTTAGTTGTAGATTAACTTTTATATTACATAACAGTGTTTTCATGCGATTGAAATAGGCTCTGGCTTTCTCAATACGTATTTTTATTTCTTTTATTTGCTCCCACTTATAATGTAGTTACGCGTCCAGATATTTGATGGATGATACTGTTTCAATAAGAGAACTTCTGACGCGAAATTGTACATTTTGGAACACGTTTTTGCTTATTATCATAACCTTTGTTTTGCTTATATTCAATCGCATGTTGTATTTTTCACAGATCTCATCTACCCTGTCTATCAGTCTTTGAAGTCCTTCAGCTGTGACTGCAAGAAGGACGGTGTCATCTGTATATCTCAGATTATTGATCAAAACCTGATTTAGAAAGATATTTTCTTTTGCCTCTTCAAAAACTTCACGAAATAGTTTTTCTGAATAGATGTTAAAGAGTAGTGGGGATAACGCACAACCCTGCCGAACATCCTGACGAATTTAGTCATCAGAAAGAACTGATGTTGTTCTTCGAAACGATATACGCAGAAGCGTAATGTGTTGCAAAGAGTTCTGCAAAATTTAACAGCCTGTATCTTATAAATTAAGCATTATCAGATATATGTTAATATAAACCGTAATGCTTAGAATTGGCTCAAGAATAACTCTTTAAAATTTTTCGCACTTATTTGATCTCTGTATAAATAAGGATAATAATTGGAGAAATTACAACATTTTAAGGCATAAATTAACTATTATTCATTGTATTAATCTTTTTTTAGGACTGTATTGAGATGTCAGGTATATAACTATCATAAAAAAAATATTTGTTGTTTCAACTTATCGCAATTTAGATGATAATCTTTGACTCATTTAATCAGTGTTTAGAAATAGAAAAATTTCAATCATATAAATGTAGCAATACTTAGACTTATGTGGTTATTACATTGACTAACCTAACCTAATTAAATACTTTTGTTAATAAAATAAGAAGTCTACAATTTTAAGAAAATAAAACAATCGCCTCACTTTTCACATAAACGGTAAAAATTAGAACCCATTCCAGAATAACTAGTACAAGTCTCATGAGCCCAGTTCACAGTCTTCACATTTAGTCCAATCTTCCTCATGTGGGTCTACATAAGGAGTGCCACAAACAAAATAACTACACTGATTGACAGGTTTTTTTCAGTTTTGCCTGATTTGCTTGTAGAAGGGAGATCTTGTTTTTACCACATTTCTTTTTATCTTCATTTTCTTTTCATTGATATATATATATATATATATATATATATATATATATATATATATATACATATATATATATATATATATATATATATATATATATATATATATATATATATATATATATATGAAGTAAAATGCGAACAGTAAATGCAAACTTCGTTCCATCATATCCTTTCCGTGTCGGAGGTTGCACAATTTAAATAAATTGCTACACAACACAATTTATTCTATTCCACCACCATCGAAATGATGGCCTACCTGTACTACCATACCGAGAAGAAAGTCAAAACTTACCCTCTCCACCACAGTGATACGGCATAGGTTCATGTTTCGTCTCTATTAGACTCATCAGGGTATCGACATGCACCTGTTTATGCAAAGAACAGATCGAAAGGAAGTATGCAACACTGAACGCGACTTCGCCGACCTCTTGCCGGATGGCGTATATATGTTTATGCGGCTTTCACGGATTCCTCCGTGGATATATCCACTGCTATTGCATATAATTCCGTACAAATCTTAATTTTTGTGATTTTGAAATTTGTTAAAATAAATTGCTGAAAAGAAAGTGGCTCTTTCCGTCTTATACACAAATAAAATATCTGCTTTGTCTCTAGTTTAACTTTGATGAGATTATAACACCTTAAATTAAATGTTTTTTGTATCATGAATAAAATAGCTTTTAATTCATTTAAAATCGAAGAATTTTAAACATGTTGCAAATATCGCAAAAATAACGACAATCATGTATTTTATTAACAATTTTTATGTTATAACAATTATTGCTATACGATAATTACAATGAAATCGTATTGAAATTAGTTTGTGTATTTCAACGTCTGAAATTTTAATTCCAACAAAGCGCGCTGTCTGTTGTACAAAACGTGTCAGTGACGTTGCTTTTTCATACAACTATCAATATTTTCTACCCAAAATTTTATATTTTACAATATAATGTAAAACTGCAAACATAGAAAAATGGCGCATAAAAGTAAGTTAAATTAATCAGAAATGTATTTAAAAACAATAAATTTCTGTAACTACACTTATATATTCAATACTAATTATAAAACCTAAAATTTTTGATGTTATGTTACACACGTATATATGGTATATGAGAGATCATTTCAAACTGTTGATTCATTGACGAAGCGCTTTACTTATCTGCCAGTATAGGTATGAACATTTTATGATACCTTTAATCGAAATACAAAATGACAGACAAGAATTAATCAGGGAAATTTTCACTTTTCTTTCAACAACTTTTTTATTTATTTATAAATTTGCGACGCGCTGTACTTGCCTGCCAATGTAGATATAAATATTTTATGGTAAGAGTCTTAGTTCTATATAGATTCAAATCGTGGAAACTTTGTCAAAATTTTCTCCTAATTTTCCACCGGAGAAAAAGACTTCGTTATGGGCAAACCACCTGCCATTTTTTTACACACAATTTGTCACTCTATCTTTCATATTGTTCATTGGCATACGAAAATAAATCAGGATTTTTTTGATTTTTTTTGTAAATACACCCATATGTTTCCACTTCTTCGACCATTACAAGTAGTCTGCCATTTTTTCCTCTTAATTCAATTTGGGTGACTACCCTTCCACTTTAATGCAAACAATTTGAGACCAGGGAAAAACATCTTTTTGCCAATAAAAATTGTTTTTCCAAATTTTCCAAGGAGCTGCCAGGGTTAATCCCATGGACTTTTTTCACGAACTAACTTAGAACTTTTAGCCCTCCAAAAGGCAGATAAAAAAAATTAGTCCATTTCACATTATGGACAGCTGACGGTCTATAATACACTTATCCACTTTAGGCTACTCTCCACTATTATCCCTGCCTTGAAATTTACAATGAACTGGTAGAGTAGGTTTAATAAATAAATTAATTAAAAATTAAACAAAATAAGATATTCCTTTAAAGTTTTGAAATGTTTAACTTATTTTAATCGAATTACCTTTTCTCCTCCACCTTTCTTGGATTAATGATGCTATAATTACAAATCAATGCTAACTACCTTAATTTAAAATGTTCTACAACACTAGTTAATTAAAAGATTTATAACCAACGATTAAAACTCGTTTAAACATCATAATGAAAAATACATTAATCCATTTTATAGCACATTTAGATAGACAAATTTTCACTAGTTTATTTTAAAACTTAGTCTGTTCAGTTGGATATAAAATGGAAAATAGGGAAAACATAACGACATTAAAAGTTAAAACTCTTTCGAAATTTAACTTTGCGTTTAGAGTGCTTGTAAATTTTGTTATATCTTTTCACATAAAACGTTCAGTGAATAGTAAAAAGCAACGTTAAATGAGCTTAAGTGACAAAATAATTGTCAATCATAAAATTTCCTCGCCTAGTGTCAAGGATGCAATAATTTTTAAGTGTATGAAGCGTGTGATAAAGTGATTAATTGGGCTGCGGTTTAAATTAGTTATTAACGACTAATAAAGTAATTTTTTAACGAAATTAAGAAAAGAAGAATATTCTTAATTCAAACATCATTTTTGATAAAAAGGAGATATACGTATGTGCGTAGAGTTGGAAATATGTACACTCCGATCTGGTGGATCTATTGCCCAGATGTAAGAGTTGCCTTATCGGCTAGAACAGGTCCTCTAGCCCTATTTTTTCTCTCTACCAGTTCGAGTTTCTTGAGGTATCCCTTCAAATTGCAATGCCTCATCAAGACCCCTGTCAGAACTCTGAGTTGATTTTTACTCAAGCTTATACATTCTTTGAATCTCTTGTGATCGTAGTTCCCCAGAAGTATCTTAATTTATCTCAATTCTTGTAGCTCCGTCCAATAACTGGATCTCCTGCTTTCCTCTTCTATCTTTAGCTCTTCCAGCATTACGCTGCTACTGATTCCACAGAAAGACTCTGGCCCAAAAATGATATCTCAGCCTCCCTACTAGTTCATTCCCCTCTATCCCGGTAGCTACGTGAGGGTGCCTTTAATATTCTTACTCAAATCATTCAGTTCCTCTAAATATTCCCAGACCATCTTGGAACTGATAACTTGAGAGCTCAGCACACTGATGGCTGCTTGATTGTCCGTCATGATGATAATCTCTTGGCTGTGATAGTTTTCTCTGAATACACTAAAAAGAAGATGTATTGATGTGGTTTTTAATATGTTGTAAGAGCGCGTTTTCCAATCGGTAAATCGGAAAATCCCCAGGGGTCCGTGCACTTTAAATCGGAATTCGCTCAAAAATATTTTAATAAGAAGAATTTTACTTTAAACATTGCAACAGGCAAGAATGTGTAAAGCGACTAGTCGTTGACAATGCGAGTACATTTTCGAACAAGTCAGCAACTTATACTTCGGCTGCCCAGACTTTTTCCGCATGCGCACGAAAGAACGAGAATAACGTCTCCCGATATAAAGAGTCGCAGTCACCTATAAGGAACAGTAGATTTGAACTGAATCGTACGATGTGATTTCAAAAAGGTAAGTGGGTTAGTAGTTGATGCATAGTGTGTACATAAATATTAGTAGTGTAAACCAGTTTAGTGATTTCTTCTTGTGTAAATAATTCAAAATAAATACCCAAGCTCTACAAATCGTACGTGCGCAGGTCGAACGTGAAAGTAAATAATTTTTGCACCATAAATGTATTATAGAAGGTGGGTAAAAACGGGAAGTTTGTGAAGTTTGACGAAAAGCTGAACGAGCAATCAAGTGCTTCTTCTACTTCAATCCCTGATTTGAAACCAACAGAGGGTGGCAGTTGTAGTGAACTACCGTCCCGCCAGACTAAAAGCATAGAAAAAAATAAGCAGAATAATAAAAAAAAAAGAAATGAAAATATAACAATGACTATTCCCATTTATTTTACCGGGGAGTAGTCAGAAACTAAACTACTTTGTGTAATCTCTAATGAAATCCTGACCAACAGCAGTTTAAAACGATATCTTCTTGGTTATGATCTTAAAACAAAACCTCTTCATAATTTCAAAAGAAAATTGATAGGTAATAAAATGTCCAGTATTTTTATTTTCTAACAAATTTAAACGAAATGAATAAAATTTGGAAAAATACATACAGGGTGAGTCAACGATTGGATGAAGTAGGTTTGTGCCTTTTCGGTGAAATTAACAAAGAAACTATATTTATTGTTTGATACAGTTTATTTTTACGCAGATTTTAAAAATATTTAGGACTCTACAGGGTGAGCCAAAAAACTAGGACAGCATAAAGTTGTATTTTTTTTAAATAGAACACCCTATATACGAATCGTATTTTCGATTTAACTTATAATTTTAAATCTTTTTTATTTAGGGTTTACTATAACAAAACTTTATAGTTTCTGAGATAATTAAGTTTAAAGAAAAAAAGTCACATTTTCAAGCATCAATTCAATCCTAAATAATGTTTTCAATTTTGTGACAAATATATTCAAATTTGGAATTTAGCAAGGCCAAGGACAAGTTAACATAATTTTTACCTAATATAGCAATAAAAGCTACAGGGTGTTGAACACATCGGCTCAAATTTGAACAAGTTTAAATGAATAAATATCTTTTTTTTTTTAAATAGTACACCCTGTATATTTTCATGTTATTCAATAGAGTAATAAAAACCCTAAAAGTTTTGTTCCATATATCCTATACCTATTTATAATAGTTTTTGAGATATTTCAGTTTTTCTTATTTTTCATACTTTTTTACAGAAATAGTCTTCATTATCATAGTAGCCATGTAAAATAATAAAAAGAAACTACGGAAACAAACAGAATGTGGTTAAATATGATGAAATACATTATTCGTTATATTACAATGGCAATAGTTTAATTAAACATAATGTGAAAAAATTAACACAACAATAACGACAAGGCAAATACATATTTACTTTTATACTAAATTGAAACAAAAAAATTACCTATTAAATACTGAGATTATTTCTTTTTAATAAGTGTTCGAATAAACGACCCTCTTGTGCAATGCACAAATTTAGTCTTTTTGCAGATTTTCTCGGACCCTGGACAAAATTAGTGGCGTTATTGTTCTACAGGTATCCCTAATCCTGTTTCGCATATATTCCACTGTTGTTGGTGGATTAACATACACCTTATTTTTAATATAACCCCATAGGAAGAAATCTAATGGGGTGATGTCGCAAGACCTTGGTGGCCACTCAAAGAAACCCCAACGTCCAATCCATTTTTGCGGATATCGTTGGTCCAAAAACGCACGAACTTCACGATGGTAATGCGGAGGCACACCATCGTGCTGGAACCACATACTGTCGAGCTCATCCCTATCGAGACCTTGAAGCAGTTCGGGTAGTTCTTCTTGTAGAAAGTTCAGGTAACTATGGCCATTTAGTGGTTTATTAAAAAAGTGGGGTCCAATAATTCGATTATGATGAATACCACACCAAACATTTAGTGACCAGTGGTTTTGATGTTGCACCTCTCTAATCCAAAATGGGTTTTCTGTGGCATAATAATGCATGTTGCGTCTATTTACGGTACCGTTACTTCTAAAAGTAGCTTCATCTTTGAACATTACCTTGCATAATAAATTTGGATTTAATTGAATCTCCGCATTTATTATACGACAAAAGTTTACACGACTTTCAAAATCCTGTCCATGCAATTATTGGTGTAATTCCATGTGATATGGATAATACCTATATTTCTTGGTAGTACGATTAGCGGTGGATTGTGATGTTTCACATAATGCTGCTAACTGACGACTACCAATATAAGGATTTTCCTGAACATTTAACAATACTTGTAATTCTTTTTCTTCATTAGTTACTGGTTTGTTGACCACTTTACGTTTTGGATAATCAACAGTACCAGAAGAATCAAATCTTTGCATTAAGTTTTGAAAAGTATGGGTATTAGGCTGGCGTCGATCAGGATACTTCATTTTGTAAATTCTTTGAGCAAGAAGGCAATTTTTTTGAGCCTCTCCTATTGTATAAATCAAATCTATTAACTCATTCTTTGGAAAATTCATTTTACAATATAAGATGAATGCAAAAAAAAACCAAACTACACTACATAAAAACCAAAAGAAGTGATTGAGGTTATAAATTTTACACACAGAAAAATGTTCTTTTACATTGTTTTTGCCATGGCTACTATGATAATGAAGACTATTTCTGTAAAAAAGTATGGAAAATAAGAAAAACTGAAGTTCGTGCGTTTTTGGACCAACGATATCCGCAAAAATTGATTGGACGTGGGGGTTTCATTGAGTGGCCACCAAGGTCTTGCAACATCACCCCATTAGATTTCTTCCTATGGGGTTAAATTAAAAATAAGGTGTATGTTAATCCACCAACAATAGTGGAAGATATGCGAAACAGGATTAAGGATACCTGTAGAACAATAACGCCACTAATTTTGTCCAGGGTCCGAGAAAATCTGCAAAAAAGACTAAATTTGTTCATTGCACAAGAGGGTCGTTTATTCGAACACTTATTAAAAAGAAATAATTAATCTCAGTATTTAATAGGTAATTTTTTTGCTTCAATTTAGTATAAAAGTAAGTATGTATTTGCTTTGTCGTTATTGTTGTGTTAATTTTTTCACATTATGTTTAATTAAACTATTGCCGTTGTAATATAACGAACAATTTATTTCATCATATTTAACCACATTCTGTTTGTTTCTGCAGTTTCTTTTTATTATTTTACATGGCTACTATGATAATGAAGACTATTTCTGTAAAAAAGTATGGAAAATAAGAAAAACTGAAATATCTCAAAAACTATTATAAATAGGTATAGGATATATTGAACAAAACTTTTAGGGTTCTTATTACTCTATTAAATAACATGAAAATATACAGGGTGTACCATTTAAAAAAAAAGATATTTATTCATTTAAACTTGTTCAAATTTGAGCCGATGTGTTCAACACCCTGTAGCTTTTATTGCAAATATTAGGTAAAAATTATGTTAACTTGTCCTTGGCCTTGCTAAATTCCAAATTTG
This sequence comes from Diaprepes abbreviatus, assembly GCA_034092305.1. Lineage (NCBI taxonomy): Eukaryota > Metazoa > Arthropoda > Insecta > Coleoptera > Curculionidae > Diaprepes > Diaprepes abbreviatus. The sequence goes on from JASJET010000106.1 coordinate 4,476,239, forward strand.
AATATATTTGTCACAAAATTGAAAACGTTATTTAGGATTGAATTGATGCTTGAAAATGTGACTTTTTTTCTTTAAACTTAATTATCTCAGAAACTATAAAGTTTTGTTATAGTAAACCCTTAATAAAAAAGATTTAAAATTATAAGCTAAATCGAACATACGATTCGTATATAGGGTGTTCTATTTAAAACAATACAACTTTATGCTGTCCTAGTTTTTTGGCTCACCCTGTAGAGTCCTAAATATTTTTAAAATCTGCGTAAAAATAAACTGTATCAAACAATAAATATAGTTTCTTTGTTAATTTCACCGAAAAGGCACAAACCTACTTCATCCAATCGAGTCGGCAGAAAATTTAATCGGACCGCGTGCTTGGAAAAAAGGCAGCAAAGAAACTTGACCTTGTTACCTTATCAAACAACACAGTATCGCGAAGAATTAATGATTTGGCAAATGATGCCGAAAGTGAATTTTTAAGAAGAATGAAATTGATTTATTTTGCTATTCAGCTTGACAAACCGATCTACGTATCGAACGCTGTAGTATTGCTTATCTATGTTAAATATAAATTTTCACGAATTCCAAAGCAATTTGTAATATGATCCATGACTGAAAATCATAGTTCTTGGATTTATATCGTGTCAAATTGGAATTATTATTCGACGTTTCACCTACGATTGCACGAGAAATCTTAAGGGATCTTTATTCCACGAGACTAAAAACGTTCTAATCTTGTGTAAATATCCCTGAAGATACCTCGTGCAATCGTAAGTGAAACGTCGGATGATAATTCCAATTTGACACGATATAAACCCAAAAATCATGATTTTCAGCTTGATCAAAGCCGTGAAAGCTTTCCTTCTTTATGATCAATGGCTATTTTGAAAAAAATTAAATAAACTTGTCTTTTTGTTTGGGTGTGTTCACTGATGGTGCAAAATCAATGCCCAGAACATTTTCTGGTCTTATAGTGCAGATAAAGATCAACGAGAATACTGAATAGACTCATTCCTGCATTCACAGACAGGCACTGGCATGTAAGCTCACTCCTTCAAAGTTATACCCTTCTTTAAGAGTGAAAAACATCGAATTTTATAAAATCCTGTGCAACAAAATCCGCTTTGCGAGAAATTTGGACGCCTCCACGTTTTTTTACTACTTCATAAACAAGTTAGGTAATTTTCTCGTGGCAAGGATTTGATCCGCTTGTTTGAACTGAAGTCTGAAATTCAAGCATTTTTTCTTGACTATCCATTTCATTTACCCTCTTATGTATTTGATATTCTTTCGCTTCAAAAAAATTCATACTTTTGACAATATTTTTTCTAAATTAAATAATTTAAATCTGTCTTTACAAGCTTCAGATATCATTTTCGATGCGTATGATAGAATAGCATTCATGCTAAAGAAATTCAACTTTTTGATCGAATTGGAATTATTATCTGACGCAGGTGAATAAGAACGCATGTTTTGGCTCTACTAGCTTCATTTTATTAGAAAATGAAATTCAACTTAACGAAAATATTAAAAGGGATATCACTGAACATCTCAAACAACTTCAATTAATGTTTGTTTGAAGGTCATAGACAATGATGTTTCTTGCGAAGTAGTAGATATCTATTGGACTTCCATTGTCTTTATTTTTGTTGAATATCACGACGTTTCGGCTAGTAGTTCTCTCTAGCCGTTTTCAAGTCAAACTAAATAAATACCTTAGCTACATGACTATTTATACTAAAAATAAATGCAGTAGAGTGTGACTGAGATGAGTGCAGTCATGCCTGCTATGGCAAAATCCCTTTTTTTTTGTGCTGCATTTAGTTTTAGTTTACAATTATTAAGAAGTGGCTTCCACACTTCTCTTATATCTAAAGATGGTTTACTAAAACAACTCGGATTCTGATGTATAACCGCGGCTTCTCTGAATTTACGTTTTCTCCATTATTGCTCTTGGTGTAGTATTTTAGCTTCAGACCATTTTATGTGGTGTCCATGAGTCCAGGCTTGGTTGGTGGCACCAGATTTTTCTATTTCTCCTCGAGATGTGCATTTTTGGTGTTCTTTGATTCTTACGTCAAGAGGACTCTTTGTTTCGCCAACGTAGGAATTGACACATTCACATAATATCTGATATATACAGTTCTTCATGTCTCTTTGAGTTGTTGGTTTAACCCTAGTGAGCCGAATTCTCAGAGAGTTATTTGAATTGAAAACAACGTTGTTTTTATATGGTTTTCCTGTCCTAACTTTTTCTGAAATGCCTTTAACATAAGGGATGTTCAATACTGGTTTTCGTTCTTCATTCGTTGTCGATATTGTCCTATTTCTGCGTTGTTCAAGAAATTTATCCATTAGATATACTGGGTATCCGTTGGTTGTCAGATCATTTTTAATGTAATCTATCTCTTTCATCAAGTTCTCGTTGGAGTTGCAGAGATTTAAGGCTCTATCTACGAGATTTCTTATAATTCCAAGTTTGGTGTTGTAGGAGTGATAAGATAAATAATTAAGGTATTGTCCTGTGTGCGTGGCTTTTCTGTAAACCGAAGTTCGAATTTGTCTGCCATTTCTTTCAACCAAGACATCTAAGAATGGTAATTTATTTTCTTTCTTCATGGTGAGTTTAATAGTTGGGCTGATATTGTTGAGATGAAAAAGGAAGTTTCGAGTTCTTCGTCGTTTCCACTCCAAATAATAAAAGTATCGTCTACGTATCTGAGCCATCACTTTGGTTTCTTAGATGAGGATTCAATTGCAAACGTCTCGAACCATTCCATGAAAATATTTGCGACCACTGGTGAGAGTGAAGATCCCATCGGTAGTCCATCATCCTGGGTGTAGAATTTTTCCTTTTCTTGAAAATAGGAATTAGTCAAACAACTCAACAAGTCCATAATGGCGTGCGGTGGTAAAGATGTTCTTTCTGCTAAGATCTGGTCTTCTTCAAGTCTCTTTCTTATTATTTTTAGTGAGTCCTTAACTGGAACTTTGGTGTATAGGCTTTCCACGTCAAAGCTAATAAAAGGGTTTTCTGGTTGTACTTCTATTTCAAGTATAATTTCTACGAAACGTTGCGAGTTTTTAACCCAGGACGATGTATTTCCTTGTAATGGTCTCAGGATTGGAAGAAGTTTAGCAAGTTCAGAAGTCGGAGAGTTCCATTGAAAGAAATGGCAGACAAATTCGAACTTCGGTTTATAGAAAAGCCACGCACACAGGACAATACCTTAATTATTCATCTAATCACTCCAACAACACCAAACAAGGAATTATAAGAAATCCCGTAGATAGAGCCTTAACTCTCTGCAACTCCAACGAGAACTTGATGAAAGAGATAGATTACATTAAAAATGATCTGACAGCCAACGGATACCCAGTACATCTAGTGGATAAATTTCTTGAACAACGCAGAAATAGGACAATATCGACAACGAATGAAAAACGAAAACCAGTATTGAATATCCCCTATGTTAAAGGCATTTCAGAAAAAGTTAGAAGGATAGGAAAACCATATAAAATCAAAGTTGTTTTCAATTCAAATAACTCTCTGAGAAGTCGTCTCGCTAGGGTTAAACCAACAACTCCAAGAGACATGAAGAACTGTGTATATCAGATACCATGTGAATGTGGCAATTCCTACATTGGCGAAACAAAGAGACCTCTTGACGTAAGGATAAAATAACACCAAAAATGCACATCTCGAGGAGAAACAGAAAAATCTAGTACCGCCAACCATGCCTGGACTCATGGACACCACATAAAATGGTCTGAAGCTAAAATACTACACCGATAACAAGATTGGGGAAAACGGAAATTCAAAGAAGCCGCGGTTATACATCAGAACCTGAGTTGTTTTAGTAAACCATCTTTAGATATAAGAAAAGTGTGGAAACCACTTCTTAGTAATTGTAAACTAAATATAAATGCAGCATAAATAAAAAATATGATTTTGCCATAGCAGGCATGACTGCACTCATCTCAGTCATACTCTACTGCATTTACTTTTAGTATAAATAGTCATATAGCTAAGGGATTTATTTAGTTTTACTTGAAAAGTGCTAGAGATAACTAACTACGTTTAACATGTTACGAAGTCTGTTTTGATGAGAAAATGAATATGTCAATCAAATAAGAAAAGTTTTATTCCAACCGATATAATAAAAAAAAAGTTTATTGAAACACCGATTAGGAAATTAAAAACTGTTAACATTCCAACACTGTAAGCTGAAAACAATGCTGATGTTCTTATTTTTGAAACAGCCATTGTAGAATCTAAACGTCTTGATCAAGACCATCGTCATCATTGGAGAAGATATTGACGTCTTAGTTATTTTAATAGGACATATTTAATCGTATCAGCGAGAAATTATCTTAAAAATTGACAAGCCAATGTAGAGACACAAATATATTCATCTAAAAACTTCGACAAATAACCTCGTTCCAAAAGACCTATTTTATTTTTGCACCCCTTCAGTGAATATCTCACAACATTTGTGCTTTTTAGAAAAGGAAAACTATCAGTTATGAAAATATTCGAGAAACATTCTAATTTGAATCAATCGACTAAAATATTTCAACAAGAAAACTGTCCTTCAGAAACATTGTTTCAAAATGGAATCGTGTCCTTTTAGAAATATATAATTCTCCAAAATAAAAACACAGTATTGAAAAATATATAATTTAAAATTCTAATTTTATACATATTTAGAAAAAGTAATCGAAGATGATTTTTAAGATAAGGTAGTACGAAATAAGATCTTAATTAAGAATTAGTTAGCGCAAATTAACAGAAATAAAATTAATCTATGACACCATACAATGTGAAGCACTTTGTTCGCTGCCACTAGTCTTCAGCTCTACTGTAGCTAAGTCATCATTTATTTTACACCTCTCCGCGAGGTTTAGCGCCTCTTAAAATACCAGCGTAGCAAACACCTAATTGAAATATAATGAACGACTGCGAAAAGGCCTTCGACTCTGTAGAAATATAGACAGTACTAAATTTCCAAAGTAGATAATTGCAAAATAGATAGCATAGATGCATATGTAAACAAGTCCCGTAGTGCGCCATATTGGATTTTAAAAAATGAATATTTCGAAGGAATTCGAGATATTTGGTAATAGCGGTGCAGAGGGAAATTTAAAAATATTTCCAAATGAATTTTTTGTTTATATTTGTTATTGAGTTTTTTTACCCAAAAGCTTTAGCATGTACAGTTTTTGAATTTCGACCTCCCACTAGCCTTATTTAATCACACCATAATGGGCTTTATGACGCAATAAAAATAGTTTATTGGAAATTTAACCTATAAAACTTCCATCACTCAGTCGTTGTAACAAGAATTTTTTTTTGTACGCGTTATAACAAAATGATATAGTGTCTCATAAATAGTAATTTCTTAGACAGGCAGGAACGGCGATTTTCATCTATAATAGCTCGAGGCGCCCTCGGGAACGAGCCAATATCCTAACGCTTTACGATGAGCCCCTTTTGCTCCACTTTAATAAATGAACACGAAGTAAAATATTTGTCGGAATATTTTTTCATTGCTAATAAAAAATGGGTGGAATGAGACAAAGATGAAGAAGAAATAAAGAAAAAGAATATATACCAAGTGACATAGATAAAGTAACACCCAGTAAAAGATGATGTGTATTTTAATAATTATTGTAAACTGATGTGTGTAAAATAATTTATTTTATTATCAGCCTCTTATTGGAAAGAGATTTTGTTAAAGAAAATTATTTTATAATCGTCCTTCAATGGTTTGAGAACGTTTTGCTGTTAAGTTTGCTTAAACAAGTTATAATGCCGTAAGTGCAACAGCGTGTAATTGTCACCAGCTGATAGAGTTTGAGAGGAGACGCATTTTTGGCCTAAGAGGCATATGTGACATCGAAGTATGCAAGAATGTTAAGACTGTTGCTTTCGAATTTTGCTCATAATAGACCCTTTCACATCTACAAAAGCAATTGTTAATTGATAGTACTTATATTACTAGCAGGTAATTGGAGTGCGAACAGTCCACCGCGTAATGAATATTTCCAGATAATAATTATCTTTTGTTTGAAGGTTGTAGACAACTAATACCTGACAAAATGTGATTCGCATAAACATATTAAAAATACTTTATTTGTAATTACTTTCTTACCATAATTGCTATATATTAGTAGTTATTTATTTTATTTACAAATAATTTGGCACCGACTTTAAAAAGTTCAATTTCATATACAAATTTATAGTTATTTTTCACTTTTTAGCACACTTTCAGAAGTCGGTTCAATTTTTTTATAAGAATTTTATTTTTCTATTTTTAGTTTTAGAATTCATTATGATATCCATAAATTATTTGAACTAATTACTAATTAAGATTACTATACCTCGCAATGACTTCAAGATGGCAAAAAAGTACCAATTTTATCCAAAGTTGTAAATCACCCTAAAATAAACTACTAAAAGTTCTTTGATTCTTAGAGTTTTCCAAATACTAGTAAAATTGTGTCAAACAAATATTTAGTCTGTCATAGTAAATCCACCATCTTAAATTTCAGATTAATTTTGGATTGGTAATATAGGCCTCAAAACCTTCCAATATCGATGTTTAAACAACCTGAGATGTAAATTTCTTGGCTCGATACATTTTATACTGCATATTGAGTTTGTATACGCCTCAAGAACCCCACAACATCAATTTTCAATATTAAAAGTACCTAAGATATAATTTTTTCAGCTCGATATATATATATATATATATATATATATATATATATATATATATATATATATATATATATATATATATATATATATATATATATATATATATACTGCATATGGAGTTTGTATACGCCTCAAGAACCACACAATATAAATTTTAGATAAAATCGGAATATGAATAATTTTCTGTCTCTAATATTGTATCTTATCTATCAACCCTATAGTTGTAAAAAATTAACTTCAAATTCGTAATACACGACCCCGAAAACCCTCTAATACCAAATCTGAAAAAAATGCGAATAAGGTAAAATTTTCAATGCACCATATTACATCCGCTATATTGAATTTCAAAAAAATTATTTTACGTCTTAATCCAAATCTAAATCCTTCAAAGCCCCCTGGTGCCAATTTTGGATGAAATCCGGAAATTTAAAATTTCTAGACTTATATTCGCTATTTACATCCTCAAAAACGATCCAGTTCCACCTTTGAACAACGCTCTCTTGGCTTTACCACATTGAATGCTGAAAAAATACTTTTAAATTCATAATATACATTCTCAGAACTCCCTGAATGTGCCAGATTAAGTTTTTAAAAAAATATTTTAAATTCATAATTAGCACTAATAAAAATACCCCAATATTGATTTTAGACAAAATCGGGAGATGTAGAATCTCCGCCAGACGCCAGAATTCATGGTTGAAAGACCTGAGGAGATGGTTTGATCGCTCATCTACAGACATATTTCGTGAGGAGAGGGCGCAATAAGAAGAAGAAGAATCTTTAATCCGCCATCTTGGACCTGCCATATTGAATTTTTTAAAAATAATTTCAGATTCGTGATGTGCGACCCCGAAAACTCCCCGTACCAGTTTCGAAGAAAATCGGACAAAATTTATTTTTTCGTCCGCTATATTGGATCCGCCATATTAAATTTTTAAAAAATAATTATAGGTCAGTTATATACGACCCTGAAAACTCCCTCGTACCAATTTTGGAGAGAATCAGACATAATTGATTTTTTTGTCCGCCATATTGAATCCGCAATATTGAATTTTTTTTTAAATATTTTGGATCCATTATATGCGACCCCGAAAACTCCGCTACACCAATTTTGGGGAAAATCGGAGAAAATTAAATTTTTTTGTCCGTCATATTGGATCCGCTATATTGAATTTTTTGAAAATAATTTCAGACTCGTTGTGTACGACCCGGAAAATTCCCCCTACCAATTTTGAAGAAAATCAGACAAAATTAATTTTTTTATCCACCATATTGTCAGCGCTATCTTGGATATTACTGCATCAATTTCGTCCAAAAAAATATGGGACCACCGCAGTAAATTCCTGAACATAACGTAAAAAATTTTATTCAAATCGGTGCCGCCGTTCTGCAGTAATCGGTGTACATACATAAAAAAAAATACACAGTCGACGAACTGAGACCCCTCTTCTTTTAGAATTAGGAATTAAGGGCAGGAGTTCCATCTTGTTGCAAGAACATGTTATTTAACTGATTGAAAGGTACATTTTCACGAACTTCTGGTTTAATATTTTTCAGTATTTGTAAATAACGATCTGCGATGTTATAGATCCGAGGATACAGCAAGAGACGCTGAACCCTAATCTCCCCTGTGGTTCGCGAGGAAACATAATGTTATGATTTTTTTGTGACCAATATCTGGCTACGTGCACTGCTGATAAAAACTTTGTCAAAACATATATATTTTTTTTTTGTAATTTTGCAAATACCAGTTATATAAAATGACTTTTCGTTATTCATCTCCAAAATGCAAATTTCGTACGAGTTTAAATTTAAATGGCACTCCTACTTCATTTTAAAGCCGATGAAATGAAGTTGAAGTTTTATTTTCTACTCTTGTCAAGACAATTATTTCCTGGATTTCTTGTTGTGGCTTATTGTAAACTTTTGGCAACGGCTTGAAAAATATTCCGAAATTTATTAAATTACTTTTATTGTGGTTAAATATCGCTTTATGAGGTCTTCTCCTTTCCAGATACCTATAAACAATAATATGAATCCAAGAATATAACATTTAATGGTACACATACCTATCTATATACATTTGCGTAGCTTCACCACAATCTTAGTTATTTGCAGCCATAATATAGGAAAATAAATAACTGGATAATATATCAAAAACTGACAACATAAGAAAAAAAACTATGAATAATACGTAATACGTAATAGTAAGTCGAAAAATGACACCAGTGCTAGATATACAAGCAAAAGCTTTATAATAATTTGAGACTTTGATAGTCGCATTTCTTCTTTCTTTTTAACCGACTTTTAAAAGAAGGGGGTTCTCAATTCGTCGACTATGTGCTTTTTTTTGTATGTACACCGATTACTCCGGAACGGCTGCACCGATTTGAATGAAATTTTTTACGTTATGTTCAGGATGTTACTGCGGTGGTCCCATATTTTTTTAGATGAAATTGCAGCAGTAAAATCCAAGATGGCACTTACAATATGGCGGCCAAAAAAATTAATTTTGTCCGATTTTCTCCAAAATTGGTACAAAGGAATTTTCGGGGTTGTACTCAAAGAATCTGAAATTATTTTTAAAAAATTCAAAATGGCGGATCCAATATGGCGGACAAAAATTTAATTTAGTCCGATTTTCTCCAAAATTGGTATGGAGGAATTTTCGGGGTTGTACCCAAAGAAACTGAAATTATTTTAAAAAAATTCAAAATGGCGGATCCAATATGGCGTCCAAAAAATAAATTTTGTCCGATTTTCTCCAAAATTGGTATAGAAGAATTTTCGGGGTTGTACCCAAAGAATCTGAAATTATTTTAAAAAAATTAAAAATGGCGGATCCAATATGGTAGAAAAATATTTAATTTAGTCCGATTTTCTCCGAAATTGGTATGGGGGAGTTTTCGAGGTTGCACATAACGAACCTGATATTACTTTTAAAAAATTCAATATGACGGATCCAATATGGCGGACGAAAAAATCAATTTTGTCCGATTTTTACTAAAATTGGTAAAGAGAAGTTTACGGGGTCGCATATAACGAATCTAAAATAATTTTTAAAAAATTCAATATGGCAGATCCAATATGGCGGACTAAAAAATCAATTTTGTCCTATTTTCTCTAAAATTGGTATGGGGAAGTTTTCGGGGCCTCACATAAAGAATCTGAAATTATTTTTAAAAAAGTCAATATGGCGGATTCAATATGGCGGACAAAAAAATCAATTTTGTCCGATTTTCACCAAAATTGGTACGGGAGAGTTTTCGGGGTCACACATGATGAATCTAAAATTATTTTAAAAAAATTCAATATGGCGTATCCAATATGGTAGATAAAAAATTAATTTATTTTCTTTAAGTATCGATATTGGAAGATTTTGGGGCTTTTATTACCAATCTAAAATTAATTTGAAATTTAAGATAGTAGATTTTCTATGACAGACTAAATATTCGTTTGACCCAATTTGATTGGTATTTGGAAAACTCTAAGAACCAAAGGATTTTTAGTGGTTCATTTTAGGGTAATTTACAACTTTGAATAAAATGGGTATTTTTTGCCAGTTTGGAGTCATTGCGAGGTACACTAATCTCGATTAGTACTTAGTTCAAATAATTTATGAATATCATAATGAATTCTAAAACTAAAAATAGAAAAATAAAATTTTTATAAAAAAATTGAACCGACTTCTAAAAGTGCGCTAAAAAGTGAAAAATAATCATAAATTTTTATATGAAATTGAACTTTTTGAAGTCGGTGCTAAATTATTTGTACAAGAAATAAATATCTACTAATATATACAAATTATGGTAAGAAAGCAATTACAAATAAAGTATTTTTAATATGTTTATGCAAATCAGATTTTGTCAGGTATTAGTTTGGCGCCGACTTCAAAAAGTTCAATTTCATATAAAAATTTATGATTATTTTTCACTTTTCAGCGCACTTTTAGAAGTCGGTTCAATTTTTTTATAAAAATTTTACTGTTTTATGGCTTTGCTTCGGGGCAATTCGCCAGCTCAATTTGGTAGAGACCCCAATGAAGACTGGCTCTAAACCATATCAGGGCCTCCGATGTGGTCTCGTGCTGTAAGCATTACAGAACTCAGGCTAATTCTAGAGAGGTTGGGTTAGTAAGCAAGTGCAGTGGTTAGTAGCTGGAATATCGAGCAACTTATGTAATAAGTTATTTTCTGAAATGGGATTTGGACTAGGGTGAAAGAAATAGTTGAGCAAGCAGAAAATATTATAATTTAATTCGATTGTAACACAAGAATTTCATAAGGACATTAACGGTTTCAGTAGTTGGGCTATTTATAACAGAGACTATCGACATTGGAGTTGCATTATTTGCCGCGATTAATTTAGAATAAATATCATAATTAGCAATATGGTTGAGAGGGCATTCAAAAAAAATGTTGTTCAGATCTTCCAGCAGACCACACTCGCAATGAGAGTCATTTACCAGATTCAATTTGAAGAGATGATGTTTAGTTAAGCAATGTCCTGTACGTAGTCTAATGATGGTAGTAATATGTCTTCTGTTTTAAAATGTAGAATCCATATACCATATTTTGTTTGGGAAGGTTGATTGCATTCTTCTATATTGAGGGTTCCTACCTGATAAAGTGGAACACCAGAGGGTTCTATATTTTTCCCAAATCTTTTTTTTAAATATCGGTATAAGATCTTTAGAGTCTCACGGCACATTCATGGGAACCTTCAGGTCTCTACCTATTTTAGCTCACAAATCTACCTCATTGTTTCCCGGAATGTCCGAGTGTCCCGGAATCCAGCAAGACAGTCGCATTTTGAAAGTTTTTTTTTAAATTTTGTTTTTCACGGCCTCCTAAAAAAATTAAAACGTGTAAACTAAAAAGTATAATTTAATAGCTTAAACAAAAAAAGAATTATTAAGTGTTATATATCGTTGAAAAGCCCTTAGTAAGCTGAATGCAATGGTCTATGAATATATGGGATCTTCTACTAAAAAAAAACATAAGTTTGATTTATATCTAAAAAACAGTAGTTCTTAGAAAAAAAAACTAACAACACCACTGAATTTTACGTGAAAAATTTTATTACATTCCATATTCATCTTTTCGATAAATAAAAAGATAACCGAAATACGAGGAGTGTTCCAAAATGGCAAATTTTCAAAAGTCCCTGTATTTAAAAACCTAAGAGTGCTGTGAAAATTCTGTCAGCGGCAACTTTCGTTTCACACAAATGCAGCACCACTTCTCGAAAACCGCATCCCGCTAACTTTAATAATAATGAAGCTACGCGACACAAACACGAAATCCGGACACCATGTACATACATAAAAAAATACGTAGGGGTCCAATTTAGAACCCCCATTATTTAAAAATAGCTTAAAAATACTAATACAGTTTATTCAAAAAAATTCTGGCTGGAATACATATCTACTTCCATTTAAATTAAGCTATAAACATCCAGACGTTAAATAATCACCATAACACGATATTTTTCTTCCCTAAACACCGTAATGATATGTCAGGATGATAACATTAACCCTGACAAATGATATCACCTAGTTCCCATCCGGTCACACAAAACAAGACATAAAAGTAAAACATCCAACAGTTTGATAGATGAAGGCATAAATAGTGGCTCCTGGGACACAAATATTGATATTAGCATGTGCTATTTGTGGCCTTCGCCTCAGGACGAGATCGTTTTTTATTGCTCGAGACTTTCCATAAAAAACGTAAAGAATTATTCAGGGTTTTATGGAAGCTGGAAAAGGTAATTTATAAACGTATCTTAATACGAAATATTTGAAGATACTTTTCAAAAAAATATATCTTTATTTCAGTGTTTAAGGGCACATTTTTCAAGGTCTTTTTTCAAACGCGAAAAACCTATTCTTATCTAAAACTTTTAACAGATGTTTTAGCAAGGCATAACGAAGACAGAGGTTACATAACATGCACAGAAAAAGATTAAGAAATAACATATTTAACCAATTTAGAACACACAAGTTTCTATTTGTTTCTATCGAAATTGAAATTTTTGAAATCGGCGCCAAATTAATACCTGACAAAATGTGATTCGCATAAACAGATTAAAAACGCTTTATTGTAATTGTTTTCTTACCATAATTTGTATATATTAGTATTATTTGTTTCATTTAGAAATTATTTGGCGCCGACTTAAAAAATTTCAGTTTCATATATAAATTTATAGTTATTTTTCACTTTTTAGCGTACTTTTAGAAGTCGGTTCAATTTTTTTTATAAAAATTTTATTTTTCGATTTTTATTTTTGAATCCATTATGACATTCATAAAATATTTGAACTAAGTACTAATCGGGATTAGTCTACCTCGCAATGACTCCAAGGTGGCAAAAAAATACCTATTTTATCATAGTTGTAAATCACCCTAAAATGAACCACTAAAAATTCTTACAATTTTCCAAATACCTATGAAATTGTGTCACCCAAATATTTAGTATGTCATAGTAAATCCGTCGGTCATAGTAAAAAAATTTCAAATTAATTTTAGATTGGTAATATTGGCCCAGAAACCTTCCAATATCCATATTTAAAAAATTTCTGACGTGAATTTCTTAGCTCGATATCTTTTATATTGCATACTGAGTTTGTATGCGCCCCAAGAACAACACAATATCTATTTCTGACAAAATCGGAAAATGTAAAATTTTCAGTTCCACATATTGTATCTTATCAATCTAATAGTTGTAAAAAATTAACTTCGTATTCGTAATACACGACCCAGAAAACCCTCCAATACCAAAAAATGCGAATAAGGTAAAATCTTCCATCCGCCATATTGAATTTCAAAAAAATTATTTTAACGTCTTAATATAATCTAAATCTAAACCCTTCAAAGCCTTCTAGTACCAATTTTGGATGAAAGCTGGAAATTTAAAATTTCTATACCGTCATATTGCATCCGACAAATTGGATTTTCCTAAAATAATTTTATATTCGCTATATACATCCTCAAAAACGATTCAGTCCCATCTTTGAACAAAATCGAAAAATGTAAAATTTTTAGTCCGCCATATTGAATCTTGGAAAAATACTCCCGTGCCAATTTTGGAGAAAATTGGACAAAATTGATTATTATGTCCGCCATATTAGATCCGCCATATTGAATTTCTGGAAAATATTTTATATTCGTTATATGCGATCTTGAAAACTCCTCCACACCAATTTTGGAGAAATTCGGATAAAATTAAATTTTTTTGTCCGCCATATTGGATCCACCATATTGAATTTTCCATCTTTTAGTTTATGTCATCATAAATTCTGAGTTTAAATATTTTTAAAAAAACATTTAAACGACTCAAAGATAATAAAGTTGAGATTATGCTTAAGCACGATAAGTGATTTATTTTTCCTTTAGACTTTCTTTGGTGGTAATAAAAAATATGTACTATCCCGTTCTCACGAATAAAATCTATCCTCAGAGTGATTATTTTATTATTCTTTTTGGCAGAATATACTTCATGTTAAACAGGATAACATAATTAATATTTGTTCGACTACAAATTCTTTAAAACTTTAAATCTAAACGAATTGTTTTAATTGCTGTCATCAACAAAGAAACAAAATATTCATAGTCTATTATCCAGATACTCAACAAACTTCAAAAGTGGCAAAAGAAAAAGATAAATTAATTTTAACTAATTTCATATTGTTGCAGTAGTTTTGTCCAGGCGTTTATCACCTAGGGCCCAACAACATGGAAAAGGCTCCCACAGAGCTCAATCTTTTTAATATTTGAGTATATCTAGAATGAGTGGATTATTCCTCTGTAGGGAGTGCGAGAGCGGTTTGGTTAAGTCTAAGGAAAAAAATGAAAAATACATAGATATGAATGTTATTTTATCGTTTTTTTTTTGCATTAAATCTTAGTCTATCTTTATAAAGAAAGAAAATGTTATTATAAATCTTGTTCAATATTTACACCCTTACTCAATTGTAAATAAAGTATATCAAAATATTAACTTTTCTCAAATTATAAATACCGGGTGTCAACGAATCTATTAGACAAGTCATAATTTCTAAAGTATTATGTGTATCAAAATGAGAATTGGTACAGGTAAATGTTATGTGAAGAGGAGAGTTTTCGCATATTTTCCACTTTCCGGTCACTTCCGGTTTCACCGGAAATGGCCCCGGTTTTGAATTCTTAAATAGAACACCCTGTATATTTTAACATCTTTGGATTTCTGAGACAATTCTAGATCAGAATGTGACATTTTAAAAACTTTTTACGTCTACTTCATTTTTTTAGAGCCACTTTTAAAATTGCATCTAGGTGGCCATGATCGGACGCAAACTAATCTAAGGGCCTTAGGTGATGTCAAAAAAATACAATCGCAAAGTTTTAGTGACTAGTATGAAAGACAGGAATTCGATTAAAAATTTAACAAAATTAACAAAAAACTAACAAAATAAACTAATATCTTAGACGACGCACTTAAAATATTTGAAAGTACAGTAGCTGAATTTGTTAAAAAGTTAAGTGTAGTAAATGTTCAAAGTGCATTCCTTCTTTTTCACGACACATTTCAGCTCGTTCAATTGTTTCTCTCAACACGTTTTGTAGCATTTGGGGCGTTATACTTCTAAATGCCCGTAAAATTCTTTCTTCTAATATTTCAAGAGTAGCTGGGGCTGCTCCATAGTAAACCCTTTCTTTAACATATCCCCAGACAAAGAAATTGAGCACAGTAAGATCCGGTGAGCGGGCTGGCCACCGTACCGGACCATTGGTTGCAATAATTCGATTATTAAAATGCTCTATTAAATAATTAAGAACTTCTCTAGTATTGTGAGGCGGTGCTCCATCTTGTTGAAAGTAAATTCGCCGTAAAACTGCTAAAGGTATATATATCATTGAGATGATTTTCGATTTCATTTTGAAGAAAACCTAAGTATCTAACCCCTGCTAACTGACTTTGAAACAATATTGGCCCAATTATTCTGTTTCTAACGATACCAGTCCAGACATTGACGCCAAATCTTTCTTGAAAATTGCCCTCTCTCATTTCATGTTGATTTTGTTGGGCCCAGTACCGAGTATTTTGCTTATTGAACATACCATTATTTGTAAATCGGGACTCGTCGGAAAATAGAATAAAATCGATAAAATTTGGGTTAACTCTATGATTTTGAAGCAGCCAATCACAAAACACTATCCGTCTGTCGCCATCCTCAGTATACAAATGTTGGTGTAACTGATATTTAAATGCTCGATATCCATGCTTTTTCAGTATTTTTCTTGCTGATTCATAACTTATCTGCACTTCTTGACTAATTTTTCTTAACGAAACTGTTTTATCAACCTCAACCATAGCAAGTACGTTAATCTCAGTCTCTTCATTGATGATAAATCTGTGTTCCGCCTCTTGATTTCCTATTTGCCTAAAACGAGTTTCGACATACGGAAAATACTGATGGGCCGGATGTTGCCGATTCGGACATCTATGAGCATACAACTCGGCAGCATTCCTTGAATTTCTATGACACTCTCCAAATATTAATAACATATCCACTTTTTCACTTTGAGTATACATTATTTTAACGAAAATTTAAACCAAACTTAACGAAAATTAAGAAACTTTTACGTCTGTTCTTAGAGCGTATGTCACTGTCATTGTCTACTTAAGTGAGTGCTTTGTTTTCCAAAGAAGACTTGATAAAAACAGTTGCAAATTATTATGCATCATAGCTGTCCATGGCGCACTTGTCATAAGTAAATAAATTATCCAGTATTTTGCTTTGAAACCGGAAGTGGCCGGAAAGTGGAAAATATGCGAAAACTCTCCCTTTCACATACTATTTACCTGTACCAATTCTCATTTTGATACACATAATACTCTAGAAATTAAGACTTGTCTAATAGATTCGTTGACACCCGGTATATGCTCAGACAGTAAGGCGGCGATAATGGCACCGAAGTCCAGTGTCGTAACTTCGAGACTGGTGACTGAATGCAAGAATGTATTAAATGGTATGACAAGGAAAGGCTGCACAGTCAGACTCGTATGGGTCCTGGGTCACTCGGGCATACGCGGGAATGAGGAAGCAGACCGTCTGGCAAATTTGGGTTCGGCGACTGAACCGTATGGACCCTCACCAATATTACCTGTCCCAATTGCTATTGGCAAAAGGAATTAAAATCGTTGCTGGAAAGCAAATTTATTGAATCATGGAGGGGAGCTCTTGGAATGAGGTGTGCTAAGGAACGTATAACTAGGCCTAGTGCACGACGTACTAAGGAGCTTCTCTCCTTGGGAAGGAAAGAGCTGCGAATTGTGGTGGGATTGTTGAGAGGACATTGTCACCTCAGGAACCACCTCCATAAAATCGGTGTCGAAGACGACCCGACGTGCAAATGGTATTTGGAGGAGGATGAAACTGTTGACCAAGTCCTCAGAGAGTGCCCAGCATTCAACAGACTGAGACAGAGATATTTTGGAGATACAATTTTGTTACCAAAAGCAGTTAGGGAAGTTTAACTAACGAGGCTGCTTGTATTCGCAATGGAGGCCTAGGCATTGATGATCTAGTATCACCATCCCTTTTTCACAATTTTCACAATTCACAACCCTCTATAGTGAACGTCGTGGTTTATCAGGGGCAGTAAAAGCGGAAGAAGAAAATTCCAAGCCTCCAAGTTTGTTTTAGACAAAAAGTTAATGTATTTTAGTTAACTTTTCCAACTGAATCTTTCATTATCAAGGAAAGTCGCCAAAATTCCTCTTTATTCAAAGATTTATAGGTTTAAATATTATTTTATTATACTCGGTATACTCAGAGTATCAATAAATATTTTTTGCTTCATAATAATCTAGAATTTAAGTACTCGTGTTATTTAATGACTATCTCCGATAAAGTAAATAAATTAATAAATACTTTAAACTAATTGCTTTTTATTGGAAAAGTTTTTAATTAGAAAAGTTTCCATTTAATTACGTATCCGATTGTGAATAAAACATTCTTTATAAGATGTTATTGGCTTTGGAAAATTTTATTTAACTTTGGGGAAAAATAAAGTTTTTTTTCGCAAGCAATAATTGGTCAACAACACTGAAACGTCTTTGATATATATGGATTTCCAACCGAGCAATCTAAGAAAACACGTTGGAGTTATTCTCGAGAAAAGTGACATTTTATTTTAGGAAATAAATGTAAAAATAGTCAATAAAATACGTGTCTACTAGTCCACAGAGTTAGATTAAGTTCATCACGAGGGCGACAATGCCCCTCAATGGGCGCTGAAGCCTTTCAAAGGGGTGGGAGTAAGTTCGATGACCACTAGGTTTATTAAAGTGATAAAGGTGGGTTTACTGGAGAATGAGGACTAATTGGAGTTATAAACAAAGTTGCCCGAAGCGTAAAGTGCGATGTTGCAAAGAGATACAATAACATTGCTTCTGTTTGCAAATATATCACGGTTAAAATTTCACCTTAAATTTACTATGGTCAATTTGATTAATTTTACCTTCTTTTTGCTAATATTCACGTTTTGGGCAGCACTATATCATTGTCATTAAGCATTTCTCATTCCTCCTTCGTACAACAGCTTACTATTCATTTAATTTTTAGGTCTTACTGCTTTTCGAGCCATTCCAAATTTAACTTTCTTGCAAATTTTGTTACCAACATAATTATTTTCTTTATCATTTAATTCCATTCCTAACTTGATTTTTAGGCCGGTGACTCTGCGTCACTGTTTTAGGTTATTTATATTTAAAAAGGATATTGTTATTTACCTTTTTAATTAGATATCATTTTTTTGTGCTAATTATTTCAAATGAAATTGTTACATTTATCTATTTTAGTTACAGTTTTCCAGATTTTTAATTAAAGTATTTTTTAGGGTTTATTTACCTTTTTGTTGGGGTTATGTGACCTTTCCAGCTGACGTTTAGACAAATTTGCATTCTTTTAAGCCATTGCATGTTGGGTTACTATTTCCGTGGTAATTTTTGGGAGGAAATTTGGATGAGTAACTAATACCGTGTTGTTAATGGCTGTGGGAAAATTCGTATTTCTTGTTTTAGAGATAAACAATGAAGTCATATTTGATTTTGAGTCGGAAATGTCAACGACTTATTAATTAGTAATGCTGTTTAAGCCCACTATTTTGAGCTGTCATTTCTTTTGTCGAATTGCTACTCGTTCAAGGCCCCTTTTTTATCTCGCGCCTATGTTGAGGGAAAAAGAATCCTACTTTTTCCCGTGAATTTTCCCTAACATAGTAAAAAAATTTCCACCTCGTTTTATTGCCGCCATCTTGCGGGATTTAGATGGGGTATTTCGTTTTGCATACCTTGATAACGTTTTAGCGAGAAGTGATTTGAGTATTTTCTGGCCAGTTTGGCGTTTTGTGTAATTATCGAGGTACAACCTGGGAACAGGGCTTTCGTCAGTCTCTTCGCATTTTTACCAGGAATCAGTCTGACCCCAGAAAATCGGGTAAATAACTTTAAATTATTTACTGCTAAAATAATCCTGCTTAGTTTTTTGTTAAATATTAAAAGATTTCAGCTCTAAATTTATTATTACGAGTACAGTTTAAGCTTATTTTAAAACCAACCATAGTATGTTATTTTAAGTCTCTCTTAGACCTTAAATTAACCACGTGTAATCTTATTAAGTTGTATTTTGAGGTTTTAGGGCCGATTATATCTTTTTGTAAATTTTAGATAAGCAATTTTTTACAGTTTTTTTTTATATTTGCTGCCATGCAGTGCCTAAATTTTATAATTTGTTATCAGTAAAAGATGATTTTGAGAGAATTTTTATCATCATTTGTAATATGCACTATATTTTGCTTTATTTTTGCTTCCTGGACATATCACGATGTCCATAATTTTTTGACAAATTTATTTGACTCTAGTAATGCCTAAATATCTTGTCTGTATGCTTTCTTTGGGCCCCATTCTGGGTTTATTATTGATAGTTTTAAAGTTTTCTTGCATCGTGATATGTCCATGGCCTCGTAACTTTCAGTTGACTCCACCAAACTGGCTTTTGTATATTGACTACAGTATTTGGGTACTACAGACTGACTTGTAAAGTGAAATTATAAATTCCTGTAGATTTTGTAAAGTTATTTATTATTTAAATGTTAATGTCAAGTAGTACATCCTGACTTTTCACTTAATAGTTCGGTATTTTGTGATTTTATCCGGAATATCTTGTTTTTATCCATTATTGTTGCTATGAAAATTTAATTCAAGTCAGTGTCTAATTGTAAATCATGGCTTTTCACATATAGTTTGGATAAATTGTGATTTTGCTTTGAGTAGTCTTTTTTATATTGGTTGCCTTGCAATTAATTAACTGTGTATTTTTAATGAAAAAGAACTAAGCATTCACTGATCTCAGTCCCTAAATACTGTGGGTTTATATTATTGTTAAATTTGATTATGGATTGATTCATTTGTTTATATATACATAAACAGTTTTTTTATTATAATGAACCTGTTGTTAGATCATTGCTTGATTATTTTGTGTAAATAACTGCAGTCATACTGGAAATTTTACCTGTGAATCGTTATCACATAATTACTCCCACGTAAATCGAACTCAATAGTTAGAGCAAGCGACTACTTTAAATGATTGTTTAATTTTCCTGTTTAGTCTAAATATTTCTTATACTATCGATTTGTAGTTTACCTTAAAATTTTTAAAATTTTTGATGTAGTTTCTTGACAATTTGGCAGTAATTAATTTTTTTGCTTTCACATGAAAATGATTTGACTTTAGGCTTTGCTATTTTTTTATTATTTTATTTAAATTAGGGTCCAGCCTCTGGGTCGAAGAATAACCCAGAATCTCCCTCTGGGCACAAGAAAGTCCAGATCCGCCCTCTGGGTCGAAGAATAACCCAGGTCGACCCTTTAAGCATAGAAAACCTAGATCCACTTTTAGGAATATAAACAACTGCACCCTTAGGGACTAAACATCAGTCCACCCTTAGAGTCAGAAGTTCAGTGCGCCCTTAGGGATAGAAAAAATAAAAAGTAGAATTAATATTAAACTTGACGAGTTTCATTTGACCCATAAGCTTGCGTTGCCTTTTGCAAACCAATACCTTTTTTATTTTTAATATTTTTATATTTAATGCGATTTGAGAGCTGAATTGAACGCTAGACCCAAGCAACGACGTGGGGGGGTTTCTGTGTTTACCCGGCTAAAATTCAGTGGCGCTCTTTAAAAATACCCACCCCTACTCTACGGCGTAGGGGCTAGCTTGGCAGTTTGCTTGCTGGTGCCTCCTCTAACTTTCAGCTCTGCTCTGCTCCTACGAATTACGCGCCTTCTTTTCATTAAATACTACTGTAGCAAGTGATAGAGCTGTGTTAGGGGAAACTTAAAAAAATATAAAAATAACCTGACACATACAACATATTTAAGATAGAAGACATAGTTGCCAAAAGGTAATCGAGATGTAGAAATATAGAAAAATGCTGACATTTACTTAAGTATATGACAGCATTAGATTATAGATTCCTGCAAACGGAATATTTTGAGTAGCGTTGGCCGTTCTGTCTATAATCACACTGCTGTCCCATATTATAACTATTTTAAATACTTATAAATAATTATTACAAAGGCAATGCCTCGAAGTCTAGTCGTTCCTCTTCTCTCTTGCAGCTTTAGTTCCAAACAACTACAAGCTATTCAAGCTTACCAAGACCAAAACTCACGACTTCAGGACTCAAGGCTGCAACTAGCTGATCAGATGACATCTCTTGTTTAAAGCTCTCACAGCAGTGCGCCTGCGAGTTTAATCACGTGAAGGTTTTTAATAAAATTAAACAAAACAAGTTTCTCAAAACACGTAAATTTATTAACAATAATAAATAGGATACGAAATTATTACAGTGAGAAACTTAAAATTAGTAATAAACAACAATATCAAGATATCAAAATGATTACTCCTGTTCGCCATTCTATTAGTGAAAATGTAAAATCAAATTTAGAAGATAAAAAAATATAAATAGGTTTCTAAAATATTAAAGAGAAAAAAAAAATAAAAACGCGAAAAAAGAGCAAACAGTATTAAAGTCTCTAAATTCTCGAGTAAAATAACACAAGATATTTCCTTGAAGAAATATAAACACAAAACAAAGAAAACCTTCATTCCCGACGAATAAACACGTCACGAAATTACACTGTCCTTAAAAGTAGCACCAACCGCCCTAAACGAATTCCAGACTGTAACTAAAGCTTATTATTTCTACAATATCATCCTCAAACCTAACACCCCGTACCCTTCTTTTCAGTACCTTTTTCGGTCGTACATCCTGTAACCGTCAATTTTATTCTCTTAAGATCCGAAGAAGATTTCGATCTTCTCGTCTCGAGGGCGTTAGCTTTTCTATACCGGATATTTAATTCTCGCATTGGCCTCTGAGCGTCTTAATCTTATTTTATTTTATACAAAAGGGTTAATATAACTATTCTATGACTTTCTATAACTCAAAGAATAAGATAGCATCTGTAAAGTACGATAATTAATTTATTTTTCATTTAGACTTTCTTGGGTGGTAATAAAAAATTATATACTATCCAGTTCCCAAGGATAAAATCTATCCACAGAACGATTATTTAATTATTTATTTTAGCAAACTAGACTTCACGTTAAATAGTATAAAAGAACTAGTGTTTGTTCCTTGACAAGTAGACAGAATATTAAGTGAAACAGTACTAAATCGTGTTAAAAAAAAGATAACTATATTTAATACTGAATTTTCTTTAAGCATCTCTCATAAATTGCTCGACTAAAAGCAAACCATTTATCGGCTTAATAGCATTGGTTTTGATCGGTTATAGTACGAACCTGATAGATCTATTTTCTTACTAATTTCTTTTCCAGCTCGATTTTTGTTATCTTCCTGAATTTTACCTGCATTTTTAAACTACAAAATACGGTTTTAAATTACATTTAGTTATCAGGTTTGCTAGGTATTTACTAAACTGTGGATGATTGTTTCTATAGATTTAAAATTTACTGTTACCTTTTATCCCAGATAAATCTTGGTTTTATATCCCACTATTCGAGCAAAATTCTTCCTTTTATCCTTTCTAATGGCAGTTCGGGAACCCCGTAGATTAGATGTATCACTCAATGACGGAATAGACGTAAAAACCTAACCTGATAAGCATGTAAAAAAATTTACGAAATTATTCAAAATAATTTCAGGAAAACTACCATTATAAAGGATAGAAGGAAGAATTTCACTTGAATGGTAGGGAGAAAAGCCAAGATTTACTGGAAAAAAAGTTACAGGAATTTAGCATCTACAGTTTAGTAAACACAATTTAGCAAAATAACAAAAATTATGATCAAACTGATAATTAAATATAACTAAAATCATACTTTGTGGTGTAAGAATGTAGGCAAAATTCAGGAAGGTAACAATTACCGAGCTGGGAAGGAAATTAATAAGAGAACAAAACTCCGGGTTTCGTAGTATAACCGACCAAAAGAAACACAACTTAATTGACAAATCGTATGTTTTAATTCAAGGAATTTATGAAAGATGCTCAAAGAAAAAGATATTGCGTTTGCCCTTATCATAAGTATGTAAAACACATATATAGTAAACCTAATGTGAAATATACACCGTGACAGACGATCCTAGGCAAGAAGAATTTTTAAAACAATCGGGTTTTTAATTAAAAAAAAATACTTTTGTGAGATTTTTTAGCCACGAGGTCAGTGTCTACAAAACATTAAAGAAATGGTGAAATTTATTGAAACCGTCTTAGATAAGGCTCCTATTAAAGCCTTCGAGTACAGTGGTTTGCTGTATTTTGTAATGAATCCGATTTTTTTTATAAATACAACAGTATTACCATTTATTGGAATTTGATGCTGGTAGCCATTACTATGTGGCAGTTAATCATCTTCGGGAAATGTTTAAAAAGGAACTACTATGTTCTATACCACTAAATTTATTTAGAAAATAGTGACTGCAGTTTCAACTCACAGAGTCATTTTCAAACAAAGGTAGACTAAGTATTTAATACAGAAACATGAGAAAATTTAACAATAAATTAAGAATACCTGAGAAATTACATTATTACAAAGGGGAGGTACTAAATTTTGAGAACTAATTATTATTTGGCAACAACAAATAACGGGGAAAACCCAAGTTCTGTCAGGTCATTAAGCAAATTTACATTTTTATTTGTTCTATGTTTATATATTTCTAAATATACAAGAATTTTTAACTTTTAGCCCTTTTTTGAATAATTTAATATGTCAGTGTCGCTTAAATTAGGAAAACTGTGGTTATGTTCTAAACAATGGTCGGCAAAGCTCGAGCCTGTTTTTTGTAGTCTATATGATCGGTAGTGTTCTGAAAAGCGAGTTTTAAAGCTTCTACCACTTTGTCCCATGTACAAGCTATCACACTCTGAACATTTTAACTTATAAACTCCTGATTTATCAAATTTATTAATTTTATCTTTAGTATTGTAAAGGATAGTGGACAGAATGTGTTGAGATTTAAAAGCTACTTTTATGTTATGTTTGGAATGAGTATTAGCTATGTTTTCTGAAAGGGTACCACAGTGTGACAAAGATATATAAGATGAACTATCTTTATCATTTTTTATTTTGGGATATATCGAATTAAAGGCTAATTGTTTTTGTTTTTTAGTTATTAATTTCTTTATAGTTTGTAGGGAGAAATTGTTTGATATTGCAATCCTTTCAATAATATTTAGTTCCGCTTGAAGATCTTCTTCACATAGAGGCAAAGAGAATGTTCTATGTATCATTGAATTGTATGCAGCTATTTTGTGTTGTAAGGCGTGAAAAGAGTTATAAGATATAGTATGACCTGTAAACGTTGGTTTTCTAAAAACTGTAAAATTACACTGATTATTGAGGTGAGATATGGTGATATCTAGAAAATTTATTTTATGGTTATTTTCGGTTTCAAGAGTAAATTGAATTTTTGGATGGCAGTTATTAATGTATTGTAAGAATTTTTGAAGGTATCTAGTAGTGCCTTAAAAACATGCTAGAACATCATCCACATATCTGTACCAACCTTGAACATGGTTTTTGCTTCAAGGGGGATTAAAAATTTTGTTTTCTATTTTTGACATGAAAATGGTTGCTAGGAGAGGGCTAAGAGGAGAACCCATTGGTAGGCCTGAATTTTGGAAATAAAATTTATTATTGAACTGGAAATAGGTTGGTGATAGGCAAAGTTCAAAAGAGGACAAGATTTCAGTAGTAACTATTGGATTTATATTTCGTTCCTGTAACATCTCTTGGATAAATATAAAACATTTATCTGTTGGAATATTAAAAAACATGCTTTTTATGTAAAAATAAGCTAGTATGGAGTTATCTGGGGTTTTTATGTTTTTTAGTTTTTGGACAAGATCTACTGAATTATTTAATCTGTGACTTGGTTTAAAGTTGGTTATTTGTTTGAAGAATGAATTTAGTTTCATATTTAGTTCTCTCGTGAGGCTATTGATGTATGAAATGATTTAATGACCAGACAGAACTTGGGTTTTCCCATAATTTAGTGCCTCCCCTTTGTAATGATGTAATTTCCCAGGTAGTCTTTATTTATGGTTAAATTTTCTCATGTTTCTGTATTGAATACTTAGTCTACCTTTGTAATTCAGTTTGAAAATGACTCTGTGATTTGAAACTGCACTCACTGTTTTCTAAATAAATTTAGTGGTATCAAACATTTTAAACATTCCTTGGAATGTTGAATTATTCGTAAATAAGATATATTATCTTTTTCGTATCCAAGAATGATATCAAAAAAGGAAAAAGCGACATAAAATATAGTAAATTCAATAAAAAGTTCTACATCTAGTCTTAAGATGCAGTGTAGCGTTATTGGCAATGGAAGACTAGTCTTAAAAATAGCGAGATTAATATAGTATCTTATATTTTTCCTAAAAAACCTCAATACATAACATTCACTTAACAATAATCACTCGCAAAAACCTTTTTTTGTATTAAGAATCGTTTATTTTTATCTGTAAAAAGTTTAACAGATAAAAAAAGGTGCGAAACCACCTACAAATACTAAAAAAAAAACTAATTTATTAGGAAAGTTTTTAACTTAAAAAGTTTTTTATTCATTTGCATTTCCAATCTGGTGGCCGATTGTGAATAATAGATTCACCGTGTTGTTGACTCTGAAAAGTTTTTATTGAATTTATTTGCAGACACGGTAAAGTTTTTTCCCCAGCAATACTTAACTGAGAACATGGAAAAGGTTTTGAGGAACATGTGTTTGAAGTTACTGTAAATCCCAGATAAAGAGACTTTAAGTAATTCCAATAATAAGAAAAAAATGTTTAGAAAATGTTGTTGATTTTATACAGGTTGGTTAATAGGTTGAGGCAAATAGAAAACTTTTTAAAAAACTTTAAAATATTCTTGCGATTTTGTCTTTTTAAAATCGCTCATCGGGTTTCTAAAAAAGAACACACCACTTTTCACTAATACTTTCAATACTTATATTATCTACTTCTTAACATAACTAAATCACAACTCTTATTACTACTTCTTAATATCTTCACTTTTCAGATACAACTAAATTCCAACTCATATCCTATCCCTATTTATATACCTATGGAATTCCCTGCATAAATCTAGAACATAAAAGTTGAGATTTATCTAGAAATATGACTCATTGATATAATATTCCTTCCATTACATTATAATACAGATGACTTATCACAGTCGTTCGTAATACTGCCCCCTCCCAATTCTGATCGTATCTTCGTAATATGGCTTCAAACTGGGATGTACTATTTTCAATTTGGCCTTGGGGATTTGTTGAATTATATAAACAACGTCACTGATTCTTTTCAGAACAGTATACGGTCCTTCCCATAATGGCATCAACTTAGGAAATTTGCCTTTCTTTCTCTGTGGATTTTATAACCAAATCCAATCACCTTGCTAGAATCCTGCCGAGTTTGCCGGGTGTTTACAGGGTTTGTCAGAATTATGAGCTAATCCGACGTTGCATCCAGAACTCTCATCCTGTATTCCGTAAATGGTTTTCTCCGTGCTTCCGCTGATTCTGGGATTTTGTTCGTCAAAACCTCTCATTGGTTCGCTGTCACAGTTTTGAAATCGAATAAATTCTTCGCAGCCAAACTTTATAATGTTAAGCTTATTGTCGAAGGCAGATCCATGTTGATGAACTAGGTCCATTCCCGGTATAAACTCATCTTCTATGTCAGCAACTAACACCAAATGGTTTTCAAAGTTTATTTCCATTTTTAACACTACGTTCTTCTTCTTATTGTTTGTCTTTAAGGCGACGTTCATCTTCTTTTTAACGACGTCCTCCTTTTTCTTGTTTTTTTTGTGAAGACGTTCTTCTTCTTATTGTTTTTCTTTTAGACGACGTTGTTCTTTCTGACGACGTTCTTCTTTTACTTGTTTGTCTTGAAGACGACGTTGTTCTTGTTTTATTTATTTCTTTCATTTCGACTGTTTGCTGTCTAGAATTTACTATAAAAACTTCTAGAATATTCTCGAAAACTCATTTCTAAACTTCTTGACACAAAATTCGATG
This sequence comes from Diaprepes abbreviatus, assembly GCA_034092305.1. Classification (NCBI taxonomy): domain Eukaryota; kingdom Metazoa; phylum Arthropoda; class Insecta; order Coleoptera; family Curculionidae; genus Diaprepes; species Diaprepes abbreviatus. Next base: position 4,503,560 of record JASJET010000106.1, read on the forward strand.
GTGAAATCCGTTATTCGCTATCTTTTCTAATTTCTAAATAGAATATTCTAGAATGTTGTCGAAAATTTGGTTCTAAGCTCCTTTACTGATAACAAATTCCATGGTGAAGTCGGTTTTTCCTTATCTCTTTTAGTTTTCAAATATAATGTTTTAGAACTTTGTTTAACAATTCGGTTCTAGGCTTCTTTTTTAATGACAAATCCAACGATAAAGTCCGCTTATCGATATCTCTTTTGGTTTTCAAAAATAGAATGTTCTAGAACTTTGTCAAAAATTTTGTTCTAAGCCTCTTTCTTAATGACAAATTCAATGGTGTAATCAGTTTTTTACTATCTCTTTCGGTATCGAAACAAATAGATCTCAAATCTATCTAGAAATATGACTCATCTATACAATATTCCTTTCGCTCATTATAATCAGATAACTCATCACATCGGAATATTTGTATACGAGGGCGTACCTATAAGTTTCTTATAGTCGTTCGTAACAATATGAAGGAATTCTCAGTTGAACGCATATGCATTTTCAGGATCCTTTACTGGAAAATGAAAGTTATAATTTAACGTAATCCATTTTTTGGAAGACAATTAGACAATCTACTTCCTCTGTGTCATCATAACCTTCTCAGCTATATATACACTATCACAGGTTTTTCAATCATGATATTGTTCGACATCCCGGTCCCCCAATTTATTCTGAATTTTCAGCTCAGAAATGGATATTTGCAGTTCCATATTACATAAAAGTTTCACATTTGTCGTATTTCCAGTCCAAGCATTTTTAAAAAAACAGCGATAGACCAGCTGCTCATCTGGTTTATCTTTTTACCTAATACCCCTTCTAGCAGCCAGTCTTCAGTCCATTATAGAGAATACTAAACATGTAGCAGCGGAATAAATGCACAAGTAGTGCTGGTAAATAGCGATTGGTTAATTCATTTCTCATTTTAATAAAAGCGCTTTTTGCCTAATCGATTCGACTACGGATTTTTGTGCGTGGTAATATTTTTCATGGAGATAGTCTAACAAAGAAAAGGATTGATTTTTTTCAATAGTTGCAATACTTCAACAGGCATTGTTACAGAATTATTTTGTAATTCCGTCACTCTATTTTTTCTAATACTCTCGTACAGGCTTACAACTAGTCCCGTCCTTTTTGTCATGATCAGCTGATATAATACACGTGGTGATTATCGATCGGAAATAACAGTCGTTCATTGAACCATTTTTTCACATTTGTCAGGATTTTGTATTCAAAAGAGTGTTTTAGTGAAAAAAAGGTAATTATTTGTTTTTATATAAAGTAACGTATTTAGTTTAAAAGAGTTTTGGATTATTTTTGTTGCTTAGTCACCTTTTTGTGTCAGTTGCTTTGTATTGCCAAATTTTGAACATCTTTTATTTGAAGTTTTTTTTCTGTGGTGAGAGACCAGAATCATAAACAAGTTTTCTTTTGCCGACTGTAAAAGACTGAGGAATGTTTCTTTGTTCTCTTAAGTTTTCTTTCAAAATTTAGCAGATGATCTTCTCCGAGGTACAAATTACATTTTGTTTTTGTTTAAAAATGGAATAACGATAATATTCATTTTACAGCAATTTTTCCTTAATTCATGTTCGGCCATCTTAACGAGTCCGTAAAAATTATCTTAGAGACCTGTTGTCGGTCTGAATTACTTTTTTTTATTAAAACTTCCTATTGAGAGTAGTACTGCATAGCTTTATGTTTTTGTAGCAGTATCACCAAGGTAACAGTATCTAAGAGGGACATGCCATTGTGCAATCTATAAATTCTTGATCTGAGAGTATGCTTATCTCAGGGAACTTAACTGACAAAGGCTCTACGAAGCACATCTAACATTTTAGTATATCATTTTAATTTTTGTATATAAGCATTTTCAACACTTATCGTTAATAAATTATTTATTGTTCCTTTCGATTTTTAGTTTACACGTGAACTGTTTATTCCTAATCCTATGTTTTCTAAAAAAAAATTGGAATCCCCCTGAGCTTCACTGTCAGTGATATGTAGGAAAAGCAAATTTAAAAAGAATGTCCCTCACAGGATTCTAAACTTTACTGGGTTAGGGATAAGGTATGAATTAATAATCACAAGTTTCTTATTTTATATAATAAATTTAAAGTAAGCGTAACAGCATGTCATCTCTTTGAGATGATTTTAGTGCATACTGCACTTCAGTTCTCGGTATATTGGGACCTTCTACCATAAAGCAGTATTTGATTCCTGTTTTCTAAAAATTTTTTTTTTTTATGAAAATTTACCACTTCATTAGTTGTTATATTATGCTTCAATCCCTTCTATATTCTGGTACTGATCCAATAACCATTCTTCTTTCGCGGCACTTATATGTTACCTTATTTATTGTTGAATTCCTTGATATTTGCCGGAAACTTTATTTTCGTATGAACGTCCTTGTACTATCATCTGAAGTATGTCATCTGTCATCTATTTTTATAGTAACAGTTAACTTATACAAAGTAGTAATCCTAGCTGAACCCAACAATTTAAAATGAAAACCATGGTTCTTGGAATCGAGGAGCAACAGCCCGGTATTTTTACCCAACTGGTGCTCAACGAACCATGATTCAGCGTTACAATCGATTACCACGTGTGATGTAAACTGTAGCCTGCATCTCTATTAATATTATTTGGGTTTTACAAATGCTTTAAACTGTGGTTATGGATAAGGACAAATATACTGAAAAAATAAATTGGCTCTTGGACGACAGTATTTACAAAGTCATTCGGACGGATCCAACAAACAAAATCGAGAGGAACCTCGAATCTGTATTTAATGCCTCCAGCCTCCCTCCAGCAGAAAAGAAAACCGCTAAACCAAGCAACTCCAAGATTCCACTTCTCTAGCGACTGCCTAAAATACACAAAGAAAATGTACCTTTACATCCAATCGTCAGCGCAGTAAACTCACCAACCTACAAAATAGGTAAGTATCTGACCAAATTTTCCGAATCGTTTGTTAAAAGCTATCTAATTAGAGCCCGGAGACATATTGGTCCGTTTTGATGTAGAATCCCTGTACACAAATGTCCAATAGATGTTTCAGTTTCCATAATATCGGATATATTACAACATAAACTCCTTGTGTTAGAATTAATTAAATCATGTCTGATTTCCACTTTTTAAGGAACTTTCTACGACTGGACTTCGGGAGTGGCCATGAGTTCTTCGTTATTACCTGTGGTAGCTAACATCTTTATGGAAGCTTCCGAAAAAACCGTCTTGTCTTTAGCTCCTCTGGAACTTAAATTTTGGTGGAGATATGTAGATGATACATTAGTAGTTTGGCCGCATGACGCAGAAAACCTCCATAATTTCCTGAATTATTTAAATCAACAACACCTTAGTATAAAACTCAATATGAAAACTGAATCAAATGGTGCCCTTCTCTTTCTTGATATACTGACTGACTGACTGACTGACTGACTCCGTAGCACTACAACCCAGGGTGGATCTTGGCTGCCTCGACTATCTGCCTCCACCTAGAACAGTTTTGTGCCAGTTCCCCCCATTCTTGCTGGTCAACTTCAAGGATAGCTAGATCTTTGTGGATGTTATCTCTCCATCTAAGCCTAGGTCTTCCCAGTGGTCTTTTTCTTTGTGATGCTTCCTCCCATACTCGTTTTATTAGTCGATCGTTTTGACTCCTTTTTATATGACCTGCCCATCGTAGTCTTCTGGACTTTATTTCTTGATTGATGTCAGGGCTTTGATATATTTGCGCAAGCTTTATGTTACTTCTCATTCTATGACGGCCTGTTTCAAGGTTTCGGTATGGGCCATATATTATGCGCAGGATTTTTCTCTCAAACCTTCTTAGCAGCTCCGTATCGTAGACTGTCGGGGTCCATGTCTCACTGGCGTAGATTGCTACTGGTCGTATTACTGTTCGATAAATTTCGGTTTTTGCCTTTCTAGTGATAAATTTTGACTTCAGCAAGGTTTGTATCGCAAATGTACATTTATTTGCTTGTGTGATGCGCTGTTTAACCTCTTCCTGCATATTATTGTTTGCCGTTATCACTGCGCCCAGGTACTTGAAAACTCGCACATGATCAAAATTATAGTCATCCATGGTGAAGTTCTGCCTAACTCTGTCTCAGGCGGGGTTGCGGGAGACATGCATGTATTTGGTCTTTTCTTCTTTTATTCGGAGCCCTATTCTCTGAGCTTCTTTTTCTATCTTTATGAAGTTTTCCTTCACACTGACTGTGCTTTCTCCTATCGCGCCCATATCATTAGCGTAGGTCAAAATAAGTTTAGGGCCACTTGGCCCAAAAACCTCCGCGTCAACTGATACTGTTCTTACGGCTTTCTCCAGTGCAAGGTTAAACAGTACTGGCGACAAAGCATCTCCCTATTTTAATCCTCTGTTGATAGAAAATGTTTGGCTACATTCTCCTTCAATTTTGACACAGCTTTTTGCCCCCTCCAGGCATGCTCTACACAGTCTAATCAGCTTGTGCGGGATTCCAAATTCTTCTATAGCTTCCCACAACCTTATCCTAATAACACTGTCATATGCTTGCTCAAAATCTATGAACAAGGTATGTAAGTTTTTGTTAAATTCCCAACATTTCTCTAGCATCTCTCGGATGGTGAACAGCTGGTCAACTGTTGATCTTCCGCTTCGAAATCCACATTGGTAGTCTCCGATAATCTCCTCGGTATACGGAGAGAGACGTTGAAGGAGAATGCTGGAGAATAATTTATAGGCGTGGCTAAGTAAAGCAATACCTCGGTAATTTTTACATTGCATTTGGTCCCCTTTTTTGTGGAGTGGAATTATTACCCCTTCTTTCCATTCATCAGGAATGATTTCTTGATTCCAAATTTGTTTCACGAGGTTATGTATTTGTGTGATTAGATCGTTCCCTCCATGTTTCAGATTTTCTGCCAAGATATTATCTCGACCTGCCGTACTGTTATTTTTTAGCTTCTTAATGGCTCTAATGGTCTCTTCCAGGGATGGAGGTGGGATATTAACCTCTGCCGTGGCGAACACTGTAGCTTCAGGTTCTTCCGCGATATACTAGTACAACGGAAGGAGAATGATAAATTAGGATATTCTCTGTACACAAAAACCAATATATACAAATCGATATCTTAGTGCAACGTCACACCATCATCCCTCTCCAAAACAGTCCATCATAAACTCTTTGACACATACAGTACTTTCAATATACGATGAACAATCACTGAAACAGAAAAATTGACTAATGCTCTGAGAGGCAATGGATATTGCACTAAAGATACAAGACGTTCTATTAATAAATATAAAAACCCAACTCCTCAACAAAAGTGTCATAAATGTACCTCCTATGGACAGTGTTGTCTTACCTTACATACACGGAACCACGGACAAGATTGCCAGATTGCTCCGAAAATCAAACATTCCGGCAATTTTCAACACATGTAGGAAAGTTAGACAATGTTCGAAGTCATCAAAGGACACAATACCATTTCAAACAGAAGGCGAGAAAACTCGATACCTTTCTCTTGTGGTAAAATGTATGTAGGTGAAACAGGACGGTCTATATCCACTAGGCTTAAGAAATATGAAAAATGTATAAAAAAGAAACAAATTATACAATTTGCAGTAGCTGAATACCAGCATTGCTCAGGTCACACTTTTAATGCACAAGAAACAGAAGTGCTAGCATCAGTGTCTGATTTCTTTAAACGTAAAATAAGAGACTCAATTAAAATTTGTAAATATCCAAATAATTATAATAGAGATACAGGTTACAGTCTACATCATACGTGGAAATCGATAGTAACGCTGGATCACGGTTCGCTGAGAACCAGTCGAGTGCAAATATCGGGCTGTTGCTCTCCGATAGTCATTCAGTGTTCTAATCCCGGGAGTAAAGATCCCTGAAGATGCCTCGTGCAATCGTAGGCAAAACATCGAATAATTATTTCAATTTGACACGGTCTAAAATCCAGAACCATGATTTTTAACATAAATAACTTTTGATTAAATAAATATTTTCAAAGTCTATACCAAGCAACTGATAGTTAAAGTCAGGAACTGCAAACTGAGATTAATCGCAAGTGCAAAAATGTGATTTATTTATTGCTTTCAACACTATAATCAAATGAGGTTTTATCAGTTAGAATGTACTGCTGCCGTGTATGAAGTAAAGTAGAAGTTTACTTACCTAGTATAACTTTTGCTGATCGTTATATTAACACATTAAACACACACACACACATGTATATATATATATATATATATATATATATATATATATATATATATATATATATATATATATATATATATATATATATGATAGCGTTAGGAACTTCAGCTGTTATAATTATTTTTCATGAGTTAATGTGCTGGTTGAATTTTTTTATTTTAATACTTTCCATATACTGTCTTTCATACGATAAAAAGTAATGAGTGTTTATCTTGATTTTTAAAGTTAATAAACATTTTGGTGAAAAAATTAACACACTTTTTGAGCACATGCCTATGATTCCATCTCACGTAGTTGAGAATTTCCCTTGTATGATATTTTCGTGCAAATAATATACATGGTAGTATTTATCATTTTATATTTTAGAACGCCTAGTTGATAATTGCGATGATGTCGATTCATGACTAAGATTAACTTGTTTACATTCCTGTATATGATCTTTACTTAGACCACTATTTTCTCTTTTAAAATTTTCAATATTTAGCTTTTAAATTATCTAAGGTTTTTATGTGTATATTATCTAAAAATTACATCAATCGCATGCAATAATCAAATTTTATATTGAATTAATGTTTATTTAAAGTTGTTCGAAACTAACTAAAATATTTGAAGTTTAGAATTATATACGTAATGTTTGTTCAAAGTAATTTACCTCCTTTAGCTGTTACTTCCAGCAAATCGGCAGCGTCGCATATTCCACACCTATCTTGGACATTACTTGTTAAGTCTATGCCTTTTTTATTTTCTTGATAAATAATGCATAAATCGTTTTTAAGAAAACAATCTTTTTTGGATTTATATATGTCTATTTTGAATATAAAACTCAGCAGTATTTGTGAACGAAAGTACGGGTAATAGCATCATTAGCAAGTTATAACCTGATTAGTTATTAGCTAGCGAAGACGTTAATACCTTTCATGATCTACAAGTTTTTGGAAGCACCGCGATCGCATTTTTTCCAGAATTTCCTTTCACCAGTCGACGCGAACGTTCTTTGAGCGATTGCCAAATTATACTTGATTCAATGCGAACATGGCTTCTTTAAGGTCAATTTTTTCGAGAATATAATATACAAGCTTGTGATATTAATGCCAAGAGATTCACGCAAAGCATCGATGTTTTCTTGTACTACAACTGATTTCGGACGACGTTCACATGGCTCGTTCATCGTGATTTAAGGTTCAACTTAGCTGACTTACGTTTATCATTTTAAAGTATTTACTGCCAACTTAGACCAGCTTTAAAGTTAGACCATTTTAGTTAATTTGATGGTGAGTCTTTAAAATTTTAAATAAAATTAGAAAGATATTCTCAGCTTCAATAATGTAACAGTGAAATGTTTAATGCACAATAAAATATTTATTGCTTGTCTTTATTGTTCTTTAGGTTTTAAAAGAAATGCAAAATAGGTCATTTGCATTAGAAAAGTTGGAAAACTCTATTTTTTTAGACTTTACGTTCAAATTAAACAAACTTTTGACACATTTAACTTAAAAACTTGTTGAAAGATACTTATTTTCAAACTTTAAGAAATTGGAAAACTTTCTTTTTTGTTTATATTAAATTTTAAATGGAAAATACGGAAAATTAGAAAGTTTTCTTATTGGGATGGCTACTTTTGCAAAGGCTCTGATGTCTAGGGAAAAGCTAAATAACGAAAAAATATTTGTTCGTATTCTTAATAATGTTTGCTTTTTAAAACTACTAAAATTTGAAACTGTTATCTGAAGATTACAAATTTTTTAACTGAATCTTTCGTGATTAAAATGTGGTTTCTTATTAAGAAATTTTTTCTTGGATTAGTTCAGTTTTCTGTTTCTGACGGTTTTTATAGACATAGACAGTAGCGTGTTGGGCTGTAGTTTTCGTTTAGTAATTTTTGGAGTTTGGACGGGCAACTAATACCGTGTTGCTAATGGCTGACAGGAAATGCATATTAATTTAAAAATAAAAAAATAAACTATGAATTCCTATTTGATTCAGAGCCAAAAATGCTAACGACTAATTAATTAGCAAATCTGTTTCAGCCCTTTCTTGTTGCTCCGAGTGGATCAAGGTCAATTTTGCATTACTATTTCTGTAAAGTTGGTACCCCTGTAAAATTTCCTTTGACCTTTAAAACAAGTAGCGTGTCGGGCAAGCTTGGGGCTACCGATTTTTTGCCCTCATTTTCACTTTTCTTATTAGAATCGAAAAAAGAAGACCGAAAACTTCCATCTCGCTAGATTTGCAGCATACTTTTGATTTTCGGGTTTGGAGTGTCAGTTATTTTGTCCCGGTATCATTTTAGTATCGTTTTATTTGAGATTTTTGCCTGCTTGATGTTTTTTTGGCGTTACCGAGATTTTCTGTTAGTCTTGAGCACGTTTTTAACAAGGAATCAGTCTAGGCCCCAGGAAATCGGGTAGGCAATATTAAATTACCATTTATTAAAACAATCCTGCATGGATTTCAGCTCAAAATTGATTCTTACCGAGTGAATTTAGAACATAAATTTAAACAAACCATAGTTTGCTACTCAAAGTAGCATTTAGACCTAAATTGACAACTTTAAAATATTATTAAAATATATTTTGGGATTTTAGGAACGATTGTTGCTTTTTTTATGATTATCGATTAACACACACAACAGTTTTTAATATCTGTTACCTTGCAGTGCCTAATTTTTCTCTTTTGTTATCAGTAAGAGTTAATGTTGAGAGTACTTTGTTTTAAATTCTAGTATGCACAATATTTTGCTATGTATTTGCCTCCTGAACGTATCGCGATATTCCCAATTTTTAGCTAAATTAATTTATTAGTAGAAATAATGAAGTATTTTGTATTGTATGGAATCTCATAACTCCATTCTGGGTTTGTTATTGGCGAATTTAGAGTTATTTTGCATCGTGGTATGTTAATGACCACGTTAACTTTCAGTTTGAATCAAGCAATATTTTTTTTATGTGTTCGACTACACACAGTATTTAGGTACTAAAGACTGGCTTATAAAGTGAAATTAGAAATTCTTTCAATTCATTTAATTTTATTTAATTAAAAGGATAATATCAGCCTGCATATCTTGGCTTTTCACATAGTAGTGTGATATTAATAGGACTATAGTTTGAATATATTTTGTTTCTCCTGTTTTTGCTTTGTAGCTGATTAAAACTAAGTTTAATTTTGGCCAGATTTAGGCCAATTTATTTAATGTTAAAGAACCAAGGATTCAGTAATCTCAGACCCTAGATGTTGTCTATTTATATTATTGCTTGGCTGGCAATCATAATAGCTATTTTAATTTTTGAGGCAGTTGCTCTAAATAGTTGTTTTGAACTGCATTCAAACCATTCCCTTAGGTTTTTTAGCCATGAAATTCGTCGTCGTCCTACGCCTCTTTTGCCACTTATTTTGCCCTGGATTATGAGCCGTAAGATGCTGTACTTTTCTCCCCGCATAAAGTGTCCGAAATATTGCAGTTTTCTCTTTTTTACTATTATCTCGACTTCCTTTTCTTTCCCCATTCTTCTCAACACCTCGGCGATCCACCCACGAAATCCTCTGAATTCTTCTATAGGTCCACATTTCAAAAGAGTTAAGTCTTCTCATTGCCTCTCGATTCAGTGTCCATGCTTCCTTCCATTCCATAATATAGAACACTGTATACGTAACATTTAGTCAGTCGTATTTTCAAGGCTAACGTTAGATCTTTGCTGCAGATAACCTTTTTCATTCTAATAAAGTTGGCACGTGCTTTCGCGATTCTGGTTTTTATTTTGACGGTATAGTCATTATTTTCTGTGTTACTTCTTAACTGTTTCTATGTGCTGGCCTCCTACCATTAGGGTTTCATTATTATTGGTGTTGTTCTTACTAATTATTATGAACTTGGTCTTTTTCGTGTTAAGAGAGAGTCCATATTCTCCACTAATTCTTAATATTTTTTCTTTCTTTTATCAGCAATTATTAAGGTGTCATCTGCATACCTAATATTGTTGATTAAAACTCCGTTTACTTTTATTCATGCTGTTTCAGATTCAAGACTTTCCGATATAACCTCTTCAGAATAAGTGTTAAATAGTAAAGGTGACAATATACACCCTTTGTATTTCCACATCTCCGGATATTTCCTGTCCCATTTTTACTACCGCTCGCTGATAGTAATACAGATTTGAGATATTTGATATTGATATATTTTTCTATTAGAATCGACAAAAAAAGAGTGTAGACTTCAACCCCCCTAGTTTTGCAGCTTATTGGATGGATTTGGGTTTGAAGTGCTATTTAGTTTGTTCGGTATAACTTTTAGTGTCGTCTGATTTGCGCCCTTTTGGCCTGCTTGGCGTTTTTTCTCATTACCGAGACAAAATCTGGAAACAGGGATCTTTTTGTCAATCTTAGGCATGTTTTTAACAAGGAATCAGTCTAGGCCCTAGTAAATGAGGGTCCATCCTAAGGGTTCGAATAATACTGCTATCCATCCTACGGGTTCGAATATTCCTGTTACACACAAAGTTCAGAGAATGGCTTGTGTGGAATTATTGAATGCGATGAGGACTGCTCCCACCAGTCCTGGTGAACCTGCCTCCTTTTCACTTATACATAGAAAACGAGGCCCTGAAGACTGTTTATCGTCTCAGTTGCCTGAGACATCTTGGAATTGGAACGGGCGACGACTCAAGTGTCTGGGAAAGCGCGGTTGAAGGTGTCCATCATTCCCCATGCGGACAGATTACATGACGCCGCTTTTTAAACCCAACCTATCGCTGGAGATATTTCTGCCAAGTAGAAAGGATTGGGAGGGAGAACAAAATCTTCCGAAAAATAGATCCTGGTGGTATACTGATGGAAGAGATGGGGCCGGAGTATTCGGCAGAAGCACAGGAGTCAGAGAGTACTACCCTCTCCAACAATGTGTGACAATTTTCACAGCGGAAATTTATGCTGTTCTTCAGTGTGCCCATGTGAAAGGGACATAGACAGAAATAGAGTAATAAATATTTGCTCAGACAGTAAAGCTGCGATATTGGCACTGAAATCCAGTGTCGTGACTTCGCGACTGGTGTCTGAGGGTAAGGAAGTACTAAATGGTATGGTAAGGAAAGGCTGCACAGTCAGACTCGTATGGGTCCCAAGTCACTCGGGCATACGCGGAAATGAGGAAGCAGACTGTCTGACAAAGTTGGGTTCGGCGACTGAACTGTATGGACCCCAACCAATATTACCTGTCCCAATTGCTATTGGCAAAAGGGAATTAAAATCGTTGCTGGCAAGCAAATTTATTGAATCGTATATGGGAGCTCCTGGTATGAGGTGTGCTAAAGAACATGTAACTGAGCCTAATGCACGGTATACTAAGGAAGGAAAGGAAAGAGCTGCGCATTGTGGTGGGATTGTTGACAGGACATTGGCACCTCAGGGGCCATCTTCATAGAATCGGTGTCGAAGGCGACCCGACATGCAAGTGGTGTTTGGAGGAGGATGAAACTGTTGACTATGTTCTCAGAGAATGCACAGCACTCAACGGATTGAGACAATGATATTTCGGAGATACAGTTTTGTTACCGGAAGCAGTTAGGCAAGCTCAACAAACGAAGCTGCTTGGATTCGCAAAGGCGATCGGCCACGAATAACCTGCAGATATGGTGGGATGTAAAGGGCCCAATGGAGACCTAGGCATCGATGATCTAGTGTCACCACCCCCTTTTCATTCATTCTGGGTTTATTGTTACTACTATGCCCTGCGTTTTCCTGTGGATAATACGGAGTAGCCTACACCGTAGTCGAGAGAATAAACCACGGGCAAATACAGGCAAACCATTTGTATTTATCTTTTTTCTCTGTGTATTTAATCAAGTTTGTTCATATTTTGTAACATCTAGCTTATGCTACAGTTTAAAGATTTTTTTTTTATTATATCAAAATATTGCCTAGCCTTATTTAAACCACGAGTAGTTTGAGTTTAAATCTTTTGTATATTGTTGATTATTAATTTTAAACAGTAAAGTTGAAAATTAGTTCCAAATAACATCGTGGAAGGTTTCTGCATTCAACCTGGATTTGATGCAGTGGCGCCCTTAATTTCCCACCCCTACTCTTCGGTATTATTGCTCGCTGGTGCTGCTACTAGCTTTCAACTATACTCTAGTAATTTTCTTTATCTTTCTTTTATTGAATTAAATTAAATCAATCTTTCACCTCATTGTGAAGTTTTGCGCTTCTTTTCTTTAAAAAACCAGTGAAGCAATCTGAACGTTTTATTTCAAACTTGGAACAGATATTGAATTTGCCGGTCAACCATATATCACACGAATATATTTTTCTACGTCTCAGGAAGTGTTTTCAAAGATACGTACGACTCAATCTATTTTTATACGCCCTTTTAAAAAGGAAAATAGTTTTTCCATTAAATAGATTTCCCAAACAATCGGGACATCACGTAAGCTTGCTTTAAAACAATCGTCTGTTCAAATTTAAAGCCTCTTAAAGCATTTCATTCAAATGTGTTTTACCGAACGTATTAAAAGCTTTAAATAAAAAAAAACATATAGAGTTTCATTTGATTATTTTTCTTTTGACGTAAAAGAGCGAAAATGTAAAATTCTAGAACGCCTGTTAAATATCCAATCACAATCATTCAAAAAGAAACTAATGAAACGTTGCAAATTCGAAGTTTAAATACTGGAAAGTTTAACACGTTTAAAATGCACTTTAGAAACTTAATTTAAAAAGTTTTAAAGGTAAATACGATGCGCGAATTCTTTTAGAGAGATTTTATTTATTGGCAAAGTTAATTGAACTGTGTACGCTCGAATAAGATAGACAGTGGCGTAATGCAACTCATAAAATAACTTATTCTATATAAAAAAAAATGCATTTTTATAAATATAGTTTTATATACAGCCAAATCAAGACATTCAAAATTAGTCCAATAACAAATTATTCTCAGACTGCTTCATTGAAACTAGCGACTTTACTATTGGAAAGTGAATATTTTGGCATTCTAAAAAACATATCTTCATCTTAACATTGACAACTCTATACTAACAAAACGGCGTACCCAAAATGGTCACTTTTTTCGGTTTTCCAGTTTATCTCGAAAACTAAAAGTTGTTTGAAAAAAAGTTGTAGATAATTGAATTACTCATTGATTCTTATAAATAAAGTTATAGATGTCGTCACTAGTTATCAAGATATAATTTTTTTCCACAAAACATGAGCTTTTTCTTCGTTTAAAATAAAACCATGCTAATTTACAAACTATTGTCTTAAAATTCATATATATATATATATATATATATATATATATATATATATATATATATATATATATATATATATATATTAATATCATACCATTTAAAGTGAAATATCTTTTATAAAACGGTTAACTCGATCTTTGCATACGAAAACACCTACAAAGAACAAATCCAAATTCTGGAATACGAGGGCGTCAGTATTTAACTTTAAAATGAATTATGTGGAAAAATAAAGAGAAATTATGTCACAATTTTTGTGTATTTCTTTTAGGATCAATAATTTTCATTCCATTCTCATTTTGAGTTTTCTTACCTGTACCAAAAATATGACAGACACGAGAGAGTCAGGCTTTTACTACTGGAATTCCAAATTAATACTTAAGAAATGCAAAAATATTTTCAAAAATCTATTAAGGAATAGATAATTTCAACCACTTGTTTAGTTTTCAGGCCTTTTCGATCTTAATTAAATGATAAAAGTTAATTTTTAAAAACAAATTTAGTAATAAACAAAAAGTATGAACTTACTTTTAAGATTGCGTCTTTTCACAATAAATTCATAACACATTACATAATCCATAGTCATAACTAAATACGACCCATGTCAGCTCTTGTCATTGTAGACATGAAAGGGGTCGCTTGTTTGTGCTGATTTCTCATTAATTCTTACACAGCACTCTAGTCAAATTTCCGCCTCAAACTAAGGTTGTTATCTGTCATTGTTAAATGACGTCGAAAACGGAGAAGTAATCAATTTGACTAGTATCTATATTCAAAATTAACCGTTTCCAACTTTATTTTTGAAAATGTAGTATAAGTTGTCATATTTAAACTACATCTTTAAAACTTGCAAAGTTCTTTTAGTGAAAATTTATTTTTCAGCAACAAAATATTAGTATTTCTATTACAGAAAACTCAGATGGTATTATATAGAAAAAACAACCGGTAGAACTGCATCTCTAATCCACATGATTTCAAAAAAATTTACTTAACGAATATAGGTCTAGATAAGTACTTTGTCAATGATTTGTCACATTTTTAATTATGGGAGCAGTATAATTTATTAACAATCTAAATTAGTCAATAAATAGCTATAAAAATAAATTTAAATTATAAGTATGTAATTGGTATGTTTAGCTTCGTTTTTGAACATCCAGTCTTTCGAAACGCAAAGTATTGCCATTCTTTTGCCATTCTTATTCTGTAGGTTCGAATACAGATTTGAGTATATGTGATCACTATCGATAATCATACTTAGCTTCAACGTGGTAATCGCGAAGTGGCGCGCAAAGCTGTTTACAGTCAAGCGAAGCGAACATGTTGCTTTGGAATGGGAATATATAACCAACGTTTGGATCTAAAATATGGAATCATATATTTCTCACTTGTCATCAGCTTGAGTTAATTGTTCAAAGGAATTACTTTCCTTATGTAGTGTTACTTGATAATGTGCTTTCTTGCGCTACCCTCCTAGACAAGAGGAAAGCTTTTTTTAAGCAGCATATTAAGGCTTAAAAATATTGTTATAAAATACCAAATCCTGCTGATCCAGTGCTATTATCGTCCCAGATCCTGGTGGTCCAGGGTTATTATCATCCCAAATATCTAAGAATTTTTCTTATTGACGGTAGCTCCATCATGCTGCCTCGTTTTCTATAGAAATGCTATCTCTACCTAACGGGGAAACGCTCCAAATGTCCTTTCAAGCGGTTAACTCTCCCTTCAAACACTAAAATCCTTTAGTAAGAACGTGTTAATCCTCTAAACATTTGCTAATTAATTTTTATATTCATGGTTATGTTATTTATAGCACCTAATTTAACATTAATTATTGTATCCGATTTTTTTTATTTTATAGAGTATCCTTTTTTTAATCTCTGGCCAAGATCATATGTGCTTGTAACGTATTTAGTGTAGTATCATTTTTATAAATTTGGTGCATAATAGTTTCATTTAATTTTTTTTTCAGGATATTGTAAATTATGTCGTAAAGATTTAATAGAATTGATCAAAGTTAGTCTCAGTTTATATCATTTTCATACTAACAGTGAATGCTTTTAAACCGCTCTTCTCAGTTCACCAGATTATATCAAATAATTAACCTACTAAGAATTGTGCGGCTCCCTAATGCAAGTACTCTGTATACCATGCCCCTGACTCACCGATGAATAGCTGTCATTCGCTAGCCTAGTATCAAAAAGAAAAATAGAATTAACTCTCAAAACCATATAGAAAATGCATCCATATATTTTACCTTCTAAAACGAGGCTATAGATTCCTAAATAAATCGAAAGACAATCGCCATCTTCCTAGTATGTCTTTTTCATGCATAAAACATCAATCAGAGATTTAGCACGATGTGATCTTCAAATGCCTCTAAACATGAAGAGAAAGGTAATCAGCTATTTAATGACAACCACTGTCATTTCTACCATAAAATCAGGGGCTCTATTCAGAAAATGATCTAAACGTCAAAATGACCTTGAAAAATTGCAAATCAAGGTCAACATTGGGCTAGACACTCGATAACCTTCATGTAGATAATTTTGGTGATTAAGCTTGCTTACTTGAATAGATATTCAGATTCAACCAATTTAACCCGGAAATGATACCTATATGAAATGAAAATCTACAAGTGGTTTATATGATTGTACGTAAAATTATATATATACGAGGTTTGTCCCAAAAGTATCGAGCCTGCATTCATATCTTCGAACGGTTTGCGTTTGTTTACAGTGTCTTTTTTCGTTCGTGGCATTTTGTTATTGTAAAAAATGACGGAAAAATTAGATCAACGAATTTACATCCAGTCTTGGTTTAATCTTGGAAAAACTTGCTCGGAAACAATTAATATGAATAAGGCATTTAAACAAAGCGACAGTCTTCACAGTGAAGACAGAAGCATTCTGAATCGCCAAAACCAAAAAAAGCACGTCAAAGTCGGAGCAAAGTGAAGACAATGTTAACTGTTTTCTTTGATTATGAAGGTATTGTGCACCACAAATATGCTCCGAGAAGTCACATGATCACTAAAGAATACTATGTTGAAGGATTGAAAAGATTGCGTGACGCAGTCGGGAGAAAACGCTATATATATAGCAATCCGTTGGTCAATAGAAAAATCTTCACGACGTTTCGCTAACATCTCAGCTCGCATTTTCAAGTGATGCTTCCTCGACGGCTGCTCGACTTGGAATGAGCGTGCTGATCCTCTGCCGGCCTTTTTATCGTTTGGCGCTTGCGCAGGTTATACCTTGGTTCTGCCTGGTTACTTTCCTAGCTTCTCTGGGTCTGTGTCTCCTCTCGGCCCGCTGTCCTGTTTCTCTGGCAGGTTGTTTTTGATTCGGTTTTGCATAGAGTTTTCAATGTATTTGAAATTTTTTGTACATCATCTCTCTTGTTGAAATTTTTAGTGCTTTCTATCTCGAGAGCTTCTCTGATAATGGGCGTTCTGTAGTGATTTATGGGTGCGATCTGTTTCCTGGAAATTTATTGTGTGTCCTATCTCCTGATGATGTTGGAATAAAGCTGATGTCGTTTGTTTATTTTTTATGCTATTTTTAGTTAGGGTTAAACAGGAGGAGTGGATTCGTGACACGCTAGATCTCCAGATTTACCTAAAATGGTTTTTAGCATACGGAAGTTTGTTAAAGAACAAGTTTATAAAATATTCCGTATAACAAGGGAAGAAATGAGGATAAGAATAAAAAATTGTTTTCAAGATATTATTATTGAAATGTGCGTCGTGAATTTGAGAAACGTATCGAACTGTGTATTTAAGAAGGTGGAGGATATTTTGAACAACTAATTAGGGTGATAGCACCAATTATGTACAAGAACCAATGATGGACATTTTTTCTAAATAAACCGAAATAATAACCAAACGCAAAAGAATTTTGGGGATGGTAACACTGGATTATAAGTAGTAGGGGGTCAGTTGTCTCACTAACAAATTAAAATGTCAAGATCGGCCACTTTCTTCAAGATGGCAGCCTATATATAAGTGAAGTATGAGCTACGTCCGAAAAATCCGGTTTTATTATGAAAATCGTTAAGAGAGTAAGTATATATTTTCGTGAATTACTTCATTATGTTATTTGATAATTAAGTTTGATATTATTTTATATTGAATATTAGGAACTAAGAATATATTTTGTCATAATATTAAATAGAAACATAACCTAAAATCTCTGTTTTTTGCAATGTTTATTACTGGATTGAGTACAGACCAAATTACCAATGATGGACAAACGATGTTCTAAATCTAAAAAAGAAGCAATAGACCAGGATGACACAACTTCCGAAGATACAGATTTGGAAATAACATATGCTGAGAGTGAAAACAATAGTTATAATGAAAAAGAGGATGACATTACCGGAGAAAGGGCAAAAGTAGATAAGTGTAAACAGCGGAAAAGAGCTGGACTCGCGCATGAAAAAAGGGAGATCAAAAAACGTCGCGAAAACAAGAGTGAAGAAAATTCTGAAGATGAATCGCTAAACATGCTAAAAATCAAAACGTTACCTTCAAAATATAAAGCCATTGTTCGACCCGGACAGTTTGTCATAGTAAAATATGAAGACGAGTTTTTCCCGGGCAGAACAGAAGCCGTTGATAAAGACCAGTATGAAATTAGCACTATGGTACTATCAACAGGCAATTCTTTTAGATGGCCTGACAAACCTGATAAAATATGGTATAAAAACACGATCTAATAGAAGTTATAAGTGAACCTTTGCTTCTGAATAAAAGAGGTTTCTATAAAGTTAAGGAAATGGAGAAATACTTACCTGATTTATACAGTATTTAATTACGTAGGCACACTTCCTTTTGTGATTTTGAGTATTTTTAATTCACAAATCTCTGAAGATCTCATTAATACATAATATTTCTTTTGTAAGAAAAAACAATTTAATTTTATAAGCATTTACTTAGTTTTTGTTACTTTGCTCATTTTGTTTTTAGTTTTATAATGTTTTTTTATATTAAATGGATAAATACTTTAATGATACTGAGACTGTAAATGATAAATTTATGAGACTATTACTTCGATGCCATAGTTCATATGAGAATAAGTGTTTTTTTTCAGAAATATTTTAATTGAGGATGATTATCGCAAATAATGTGAGTTCAAATAAAACTCAAATAAAAGCTAATTTATGATTAATAAGTGCCTATTCTTTTTAAATATACCTATCATTTACGTACCTACCTAAATTTGTAATTGAATGCTTTTTAGAAAAAGCCAGGTTACTGCCAATGACTGGGTTTCTTTCATTGAACTTGTCGATAACTGACTGATCATTACTGGGGTTTAGGTGTCCATTAATGGTGATTTTGAACTTTCTACATTTTTAAGTAAAATAACATATTTATATCCAACTATTTAAAGTTCAACTTAAAGATTCGTCTTCTCATATTATCTCTAAATTCATTTACCACCATACGGTATCTGTACACATAAAAACACGAATTTTATTTTATAAAACGGAAAAAGGTATCCTTAACATGTCCATTATTGGTGCCGTCACCCTAGGTAGTGTTTTTTTTTAATTAACTACTTTAAGTTCAATTAATACTTTAATCTTTATTTGATGTGGAGTAATTTTTAGATTTGTTCTTTAACCATTTGTTTTCGATATAAGTAAATAACCAAACTCGTCTTTTTAAATGATTTTTATTTTCATTTAATAGCAACAACAAACGTATTTTTAAAATTAAAACTTAGATGTTTCATAGAAAGTTTTCGACAATACTCTTTACTAGTGACAGAAAAATGATAAATATTACTTTGACGGTTACTGCTATTGTTAACGTATTTTTGTATACAATTAATAAAAATGAATATATCGGAAAAACAAGTGCTGATAAGTATAAAATAAAAGGAAAATTAACTAAAATTTTTTCAAATTTTTGTAAACACCCTGTATTAAATAACTATTTAGGAACAATATTAAACCTTTAGTAATACATTTGTCCTTCTGAATGTTAATTTTGTGCACTATAATTGCTGTAGATTAAGAGATACAGTAGATTACAGAGAACCAAACTGTTTTTGAAATTCTGATGAATTTTTTGAAAAAGTTGCCAACTTCGCAATAAAATTCAAAACCATATATGCTATTATATGAATAGTTCTTGAGAGAATCAAAAAATGCAAGGATTTGTAGGTTGTTAATGAAACACATTATTAAAATATCTTCAGATTGTAGAAATTTTTTAATTAGACAACTTTTATGAAATCATTTTTTCAAATTTTTAAAAATAACGAAGATATGATACTTTATCACACTATTGCGCCACTAGCTCTGTATATCTCTTTAATAACTAGGTAAGTTTAAATAAGGCAAAAGTTATGAAAACTAAAGCGAAATGCAAACCTCAAAATATATATTCAGCTCAAGGCGATTTGTATAATTTTTAGTTGGAAATTCAATGTAAATATTCAAAAAAGTAAAACTGCGCTCTCGAAATTTCTTTTAAACAGTATTTAAGTTCAATTTTATGCAGGAGAATGTCCCGCTATATTCAAAGTACTTTTTAATATGCGGAGAAATTAAATGCAAAGTTCCCTAACAAACCGAAAGAAAATTGGAAAAGCTAAAGTGTCAAGAGTTTTACAAATATGGAGAAGAAATCATAAAATTAAGAAAAACGCGATTTTTCGTAATTATCAATGGAAGCACGATTATCACGAGAAGGGAAGTCTATAAGTTCACGTTTGCAAGAACCAATATTAGATACAAGAATACATAAAAAGAACCGATCAAATATAAAACTTACTGACGCTTAATAGGTGCCGTACTTTTTTGACATTATTTATCTTTGAACACCAGACCCACAAAAAGCATATATGTAAAAAAAATTCAGTAAAACTTTAAATCAAATGTAATGCGATCCCGATAATTTACCCAACCTAAATTTATCATCACTGCTAAACTCAAGAACAGCTGAAAATATTTAAAATTAATCTAAGTCCTGTGGTTAAGAGTAAACTGTTATAGGTTAGTGAATAAAGAGGGTCTTTAAATTCACGGAATAACTGAACGTGTATGTATCTATAGTCGTAAATCGATGCAAAATTTCTTATACGTATTTTGACATTCCCCCCTCCTGATTAAGAATATTGAGAGGGGATTTCCGAAAAATGATCAGTAATTTGTTATAAACAAAAAAAAAATTTAAGAAAATGTTTTTTTTGTAAAATAAAAAAAATATTTTCGGATTTCTCGGCAAATTTTAGTGTGATTTTTCTGACGGACCAATAGTTTTTGAGTTAAGAATTGTAAAACATTTTTCAGCATGAATAACTTTTGATTTAGTAAATATTTTCAAATTATGCGCGCAGCAAAAATGTAATGTTTTTATTGATTTTTAACACTATAAACAAATAGTGTTTCATCAATTATAACCTAATCCAATTGTTATATATATATATATATATATATATATATATATATATATATATATATATATATATATATATATATATATATATATATAGCCAGCAATTTACCTTATCGGCTCTAAGTTTTGAACCGACTTGTATAATTTAATGAAATTTTATAGAAACCATAAAGACTCATTAAACCATACTACAGTATATATTTTAGACTATCAGAGAAGTAAGGACTTGCAGCCACACTTATTGAGCCCTTATTTTTGACATCTGTTATTTTACAGAGCTGAAAAGTGATTTTTTAAATACTTTGGTTATTTCTCTTCAAAAAAGTACTCTTAATTTATTTCTGTAAAACTAAAGGTTTTCGAGATAGATCGGTTTTTATGCGAAACACTCAAAAGTTACTAATGCTAAACACAAACAGGTAAAAATCCTATATAATGAATTACTAATGACGGAACTTGTCAAAACCACCTTGAAGTAAAAATAATTTAAGAAAATGGAAGAATATTCTTACGCAGAGAATGTTGATATGCATTTAATTTATGGTGAAGCGCTGTCAAATTCTTCGAAGGCAAGAAGTCTTTATGCTGAGAGATTTCCAGCTCGAACATTGCCAAATCCAAAAACCTTTTAAAGGGTTGATCGAAGCCTAAAGGAAACTGGTAAAGGAGATTAGGAAATAGTTATTGAAGTTAACGAGTTAATTTTTTACATGTTTTATTCAGGGTCGTTTTTGTGGTAACGTGGCGGTGAGGACCTTCCCATGAGAGCACGAGATCCTCACGTAGAGGAACAAATTTTACAAGATATCGCTAACAACCCTTAAAACAGCATAAGAAAGCTCACAACACAAAACCATGTTACTAAATGGATTGAATGTAAAATTATAACAGAACAGTTACTTCACCAGTACCACATTAAAAAATTATACGCTATATATCCGGATGATTATCCCACAAGACTTCATATCTCCAACTGCTTTATACAGCAACATAACCTAAATCTAAATTTTTCTAACCTTATTTTGTTTACCAATGAGGCCGGTTTTACAAGAGATGGCATGTGTGGGCTGGCATCATCGGAAATAACCTTATAGGTATATTTGTTTTGGAACGAAAACTCGGAGGTGAAATTTATTTATAATTTTTGCAGCAACATTTAAATAATTTATTGGAAGACGCCTTTTTTGATAAAAGAATGCAAATGTAATATATGCATGATGGTGCTCCACCTCCTTGTAACCGTATAGTACGTCAACACTTAACTGACATTTTTGGCCCTCGATGGATAGATCAAGGTGGGTTCCTTTTATGGCCACCAAGATGCCCAGACCTAAATCCCGTAGACATTTACTTTTGAAGACATCTAATAGAACTAGAACATTCAACACCAGTAAATACTAGAAATGAAGTACTAGCTAGAATAGAACCGCATTCAAACGAAGTCCTTAATAATGCCTGAATATTATTTACAGTGCAGCGAGAAAATATTCGAAGAATAAGAAAATGTATGTTTGCTAAAATAACATTTAAACGCTTTCACTATTTTTGCATTTTTATAATATATATATATATATATATAGGAATTCATTTTTCTTGAATCATTAAATATATTTGTAGTTAGTTATTTGCTTGGGAATATGGTTCATTTTTATTGAAACTACATATATGAAGTAGTCATAATTATTGTATATATATATTTTTATTTTTCAGGACGTTTCGATTCTTTCTAATCTTTTTCAACTGAGGTATTCAGCGGATGCTACAAAAATGTACATTTTTAATATTATTATATATGGAATAAGAAGTTAAAAACTTACCATTAAGAACAGAGATTTTTTTTTAAACAAAAATTAATTACATCACAAACCAATTGTAATCACTCACTCTTTTGTATATTCACTTCTCAAAAGTATTTTTAAAAGTCCAGTTAGAAGAATGGACACTACATTTTTAACCTTATAACTGCCTTGACTTGACTGAATGTGGAACCCAGATGGTGTATGTTTTAGGTACTTAAAGTAGCGTAAAAAGTTTGGGTCTTTTAATTGAAGTGATATCTTTCTGAAAAAATATCATGATTCAATTTAAAAGAATTGAAAGGGGAGAATTATTCTTATTTATTGTTTTATTTATTTTAGAAATTCCCTTATATTGGTTAATTTTAATATGTTGAAATAAATTTGATTTAGGTTATTGATGTCTGTTTTATCGTTTCCGGCATTCGGATTTTTTTTTATTGCAATCGTTTCGTAAAATTATTGTTTTCCTTTGTTAGTTTCAGTTTTCAAGATTTTGGTATTTTCATAATTAAAGGTGTGCTTGTGTTTCATTTCGTGTGTTTTAGGGCTGTAATATTTTTTTTGTCATATTTATGCCTATTTAGACGATTGTGCAGATACTGCCTAGTTTGGTTGTTATAATTTGATGGACAATCCTTGCAGGGTATTTGGTAGACAACATTTGATTTTCTGTTTTTTAGAATGTCACTTTTTAATTTGCTGAAATTGCTTTTAAGTAAATTATGACCCTTATGACTAGTGGTTATATTATGTTTTTTAAAAAAAGTTTGAAAGTTTTCGGAAAGTTTTGGTATGTATAGCAAGGAAAGATATTATTTTTTGGTTTTATTGTGTTCTAAATTTTCTGTTTTAGTGTTTCCATGTTTCTATTTTCTAGCCTTTCTTTAAAAATTTTATTAATTAGTTTATTTGGGTAAGAGTTTGTCATAAGGACCTCTTTTGCTTTTTTGATGCAGTTGTTTCTAAATTCGGGACTACCAAGGATGATGGCTCTATCGGCTATTTCCATTATTACTGATTTTTTTTTGGGCCATGTGGTGTTGGGAATTGTAGTTGAAGTAGCGACCAGACCATGTAGATTTTGTGTACCACTCAGTTAGTATTGTATTATTTTTGTGATGCAATGTCATATCTAGGAAATTTATGTGGTTATTATTTTCAAATTCTATGGTAAATTGTAATTTTTCATGATAGCTGTTAAATTTGTTTAAGATATATGAATCTTGATTTTTTGGTATAGCTGTTATGCAGTCATCTACATATCTGCAAAAGAATGGTAGTTTGAATTTTAAGCTGTTGATAACTTCAGTTTCTAGGTCTTCTAACACTAATTGAGCAATAACACTTAAATGGATGCACCCATCGCGCAACCCTCAATTTACTTAAAGAATAAATTTTTGTATTTGAAGTATGTAAAAGTTGGGCAGATTTCTACAGCTTCAAGAAAATCATCTAATGGTATATCAGTGTATTTCTTTATTTCTGACCAGTTTTTTCTGATTATGTTTAAGGACACATTTATGGGTATATTTGTGTAGAGAGATACAACGTCTAATGAGATCAACACGTGGTTTTCTGGGATTTTAACGTTTTGTATTTTTTCCTTAAAACTCCATGAGTCTTTAATGTAAAAATAATTTGGACCAGTGACATTTGCTAAGATATTTTTGAGATATTTTGAGAGTGCATTAAAAGGCGATTGTAT
The DNA here is from genome assembly GCA_034092305.1 of Diaprepes abbreviatus. Taxonomy (NCBI): domain Eukaryota; kingdom Metazoa; phylum Arthropoda; class Insecta; order Coleoptera; family Curculionidae; genus Diaprepes; species Diaprepes abbreviatus. The sequence goes on from JASJET010000106.1 coordinate 4,527,955, forward strand.
ACAAGATACAATTGGTCGAAGTCGAGTTCCGGGTTTATGTAATTTAGGTAGCCCATATATGCGTGGTGGTGAAGCGTTATTTGTAATTCTTTTGCCACATTTGATGAAATAAACTGTTTGTTTTCCCATTTTTTTATTAGGTCATTTTTTTTTGTATGAGTTGGTAGGATCAGCTTTAACTTCTTTATATGTGTTGGTGTCATTGAGTGATTGCATGATTTTTGCATCGTAATCCGAGTTTTTCATAAAAACTGTTTTGTTTGATTTATCGGGTTGTAAAACAATTAAATCTGGATTGTCTCTTAGAAATGTTTTGGTTTTGTTGACATTTTTTTTGATAATGCTGTTGTCAGTGTTATTTTTATTGGAATTATGGGAATTGTTATTTTTAGTCTTAAAATTTGTTAATATGTTACAACACACTGCCCTGATTTCATTTTTGACTTCTGTATTTTTATTGTTAATAGCCATTTCAATGTTTGTAATAATTTCTGGGATAGGCATGTTCAAGTCAAGGCAGTTATAGGGTTAAAAATGTAGTGTCTATTCTTCTAACGGGACTTTTAAAAATACTTTTGAAAAGTGAATACACAAAAGAGTGAGTGATTACAATTAGTTTGTGATGTAATTCATTTTTGTTTAAAACAAAAATCTCTGTTCTTAATGGTAAGTTTTTAACCTCTTATTCCATACATAATAATATTAAAAATTTACATTTTTGTAGCATCCGTCGAAACCCTCACTTGAAAAAGATTCGAAAGAATCGAAACGTCCTGAAAAATAAAAAAAATATATATATATACAATAAGTATGACTACTTTATATATGTAGTTTCAATAAAAATGAATTATATTCCCAAGAAAATAACCAACTATATATATACATATATATATATATATATATATATATATATATATATATAAATATATATATATATATATATATATATATATATATATATATATATATATATATATAAAGGGTTGAATTTGGGACCTCATTTTTTTATAATGTAGCCATTTATTTTACACATCCTATGAATGACTGTTCATTATGAGAAAACCTGCTTGTTATCCATATTGACAAAGTAATCTACATATCCAATATAAATTTCAAATGAGAATGTATCGTTATTAATCTCCGTTTTTACCTTCATTTGTAATTATTCGACAGGAACCATTTTTTCTGGATTCAAAGTAATTCTATACTGCGAAAAAAAGCAATCAACTTTGATGGCGTGATCTGTTTTCAGTACATGCTGGTTTAATTGATGTTCTGAAGCTTAAGGTTATTAATTTTAAAAAAATCTTTTATTATCTTTTCGAAAAGGATAATGTCATCAAATTTCTCTGAAAAAAAAAACGATATCCGATAATTTGTCTGATAGGTGCTTTATCAAATTTCCGAGTAAAAATAAGTCATATTACTATGATAGCAATTTATGCCATAATCTCACAATTAAGTAAGAATAATCTCAATAACGGAGTAGAACCGAAATAAAATAATAAAAAGAAAACACCAGAGTCCAGCTGACAGTTAGGAGTTGCACCAGCGAGCAAATATACCAAGCTAACTCCTATGCCGGAGAGTAGAGATGGGTTATTCAGGAAACGACTGCACTTGTAGCTAGGTTGAACACAGAAACCTTTCGCGACGTCGCTAGAAACTAGCTTTCAATTTCACTCCTGTGGCTAGCTACACAAGCATAAGAAAATATATATTCAAGTGAACATGTGAGTCAAATAAAGCTCAGCAATAAAAATCATAAAATATGCTTTAATCGAGTAATCGAAGGTCTGGTTATGTTGCTCAAGCATAAAACATGATAGGTTATAAATAAACTGTGAAATAAATTAAAGCAACAAAAGGTTGAAATGGAAAAAAGTAAAATAATTCCAACAAATATTAATGAAGATATGTTAAACTATATTAAAGGATCAAGTAAAATTTAATATATAACAAACTTTAGTAACCACTGGCGGCAAATAGACCAGCACGCAAACTCCCTAACAAGATAGAAATAGAAACAGAAAAGAAGTAAAGAAGAAAGAAAATTTTTTTCTATCAACGGAACCTACTTTCTAGGATATTTTCCTTAAAACTTAATAATAATAATTAAAAGAAAAAATACTAAACGCATTTACTTTGTAATTTTTTAGGTTAATTGGCCAAAAATTTATATCGTGAAATCTCCAATTTTATATTGTAGCATTTAAATTTACCAGTTAGCATCAATGCTACATGTTTTTAGTAATATGATATAATTTGTATATTTTTACCTGATTAAATTTAATTATTTATCCCATAATTTAAAATAGTAAACATAGAATTTATTTTTTTTGGTGTACAACTCTTTTGGTCTTGTAACTTATCATTATTTTTTTTTTAACACAGTTCGTAAATTGCTGTAGTTTATATATCACATTATTTGGTTTGAATTTAAAAGTCGTAAATATTTTATTTTTAATAAACTCTCATTTGTTTACATTCAATTTCAGTATTAAAAGTATAAGGTTATAGTCGGTAACATAGTTCAGTTAGCATTTGCTGTGAATGTATACCCATTCGTTGACACGAACACGGCATGTCGAGATCGATCATTTAAGGTTGAGTATGCAGTATGGAATTTGTGGCAATTTTTTTTGAACTTTGTTTTAATCGTGATTAGTGACTTTGAACTGTTTGATCATAATTTTCTTTTTGATAATTTTCCATGGCCTGCCCATACTTGACGTATTAACTGGTGGTCAGTGTAAGTTCGGAACTAGGTTAAAGTGCTCCAGTTTGAGAATAAGGTTGGCAAGACTAAATATAAATATCACTAAGATTTGTCCCGTCTGGTTGCAAGAGAGATTTTTATTTTCGTTCCCTTTCCTGTTGAACCGCCGAAGGCAGCAGACCAATCCTGCCACCAGCTCTGAAAGGGCGGACGGTCAAGTTTTTTTTCGTTAAAGTCCACTAATCAATGAGGTAAGATTTTGCCCCTTATCTTTACGAACATGTGGTAAAAACAGCATTTTATTTCAGGGATATTTGGCTATTTGACTATTTGACTATGTGAATATTTGAATATTTGAAGCCAGTTCTTTTTTATCTTTGGGCTTCATCTCACTCATTTCATCTTGATATTGCGGTCATGGCTTCCTGATGGTTCCGGTCCTAGTTTTCCTGTCCATGTGACCACGACTGTTTTAACCTTACCCTGCGTTTGATTGGTGAGTTGGAAGTGGCCCTGTGAAGCTTCAATTCATCCACAACACAACAGGAATCCTAGCAACAGCGCTAAAGTGAGAGGTACCATAGCATATACCAGGTAGGAGAAAAACCTTAAGTTAGGGATTGGAGCTGTGAATCAATTTTTTTAATACAAACAAAGCAACATAATTATATTTTGGTGTGATGTAGTAACATGTAAGAACTTTTTGATAACTCTATAAAACTTATGTTATTGGCAACTCAAGGTTCTAGAACATTTGCGGCCAAATTTTATATAACCTTTTAAAACCGAGGTAATAACCATAGTTATCAAGAGAGTACAAAAAAAGACATTGTAAGCACCATTCAAATTTATGTACATAATAATTTTTTATTGGGAATAAAATGGAATTGCTATTTTGTTTTAATTAAGTCGTTTCATTGTGGAGCTATACACCAGCGGTCAATAAATTAAAACCATTCCTCATACCTAAGTGTTTTCCTGTTTAATCACTAGGTAAGTAACACAGATAATGTAAAACAGGTGGCGCCTATTGGGTAATCAAAGCAGAGCACAACTATCTCTAAAAGAGATACGAACCGTCCTCCGACATATTGAGCTGCCGTACGCATCCGTTGCCGTACCCTGTAAAAAGGGGACGCCGCAATTTTTTAAAGTATTTAACTCTAGACTTTTTGAATAAATTACCTATTAGAAAAAATGAATACGATATTTATGTATTTTGGATAAAATATTGAAGAGTAGAAGGATATTTTGTGAGCTTTACAGATATTTAGCTCAACAGATATTTAGAAGTTTGTGCAGCTCAGTAAAACGAAATTAAAGACTTTTTCAATTGGGTATATAATATGTATATATTTATTTATTTTTTCTTAATTCAGCCCTAATAATTTATTATTGTTCTGATTTTTAACGTTAAGAAATAAACAGAAATAAAAATAATTATTGCTTTTTTGATATTTTTTTCTTATATAACGTGTAAATCTATACTTTTAGCCAAATAAAATATAAAAACACATTTATGAACTTCATTTCATTCTTAGAAACAAATATATCTCATATTCAACATAATCACAAATTTAAACACCGTAAATCAGGAAAAAAAATGAGACAAACTTATACAGCGTTTAAATTGCCTTGAGAGAGATAGAAGAACAGCAACAAGCCAAAGACTGTTTCTATTTCTATAGCACGATTGCTTGTTCGGACATACCCGACCGTTGCCGAATGTGCTTATAGAGTAAGTTTTGAATGATTTTTCCATAATAGAAAGAAATAGCAAAGAAATTTATTTTCTATACTATTACGGAGTTCACGTGCAGGACTTATCTGTAAAATATCGGGGTTTCGTGGTTGTGAAATGAAACATTTATGCCATGATGAAATAACACGCTAAAATTCGATAGGATCGAATAGATAGTTTTTGCACAATAATTTTACAATCCGATTTCGTTCACAAAAACCTGGCCATTTTTCAAGTTTGTCTGAGTCCAAAATATCACGTTAATGTATTTAAATTTATTTTCAACATATAGCAGGGAACTCAAGTTTTCTAACGCTTTTTTCATAATCAAAATCGGATGATTTGGATGCCCTCAATAATTGTTAAAAGACATTGTTGATATTTTTGCTTATAACCAAATAGATTATCTCGGCGGATTTTCATTGGATTTTTTTTGCAATACATGGTTTGAAAGTACTTGGAAAGACGCTACTTTTGGTCAAAAAAAAATTAAAATCCGTCAATTGCTTTTTGAGATACAAATTATCAAATTCGACATCCTATTACGGTGAATCTATGAACAATAAAGACCTGATTCTTGAACCATAAACTTTGTCTTGCCCAGCTCTTTTTGATACAAATATTCAAATGTTTACGTTATCGGAAACTTTAATAAAAAATGAAAAGAATATCGCCCATGCGCGTTAAAAATGAGAAAAGAGGGGTGAGGAGCTCTCATTTTAAAATTGAATTCGAAGATTCAAAATACATATTTGAAAAAAAAAATTCATTTTGTCGGCTTCTAATGGAGCGATTTTGATCATTTTTTTTAACTGACGTATCGCTAATAATAGAATTCAGATATTATAATGCCATGTGTCCATCATGCATTCATTTTGTTATAAACAAATGACGTTATTTGTGGATCATAGTTATAACATACTGCACCCTATAGTATTGGACTTTTCAAGCGAATCTTTGTTTATTGATATAATTAAGCATACTATAACGATATATATTTACTTTAATTATCAAAAATGTTTAAATAATCATTGTTTAAACAAACTGAAAAAAACTTTGATTTTAAATTATTTTGTTCGTAAAATACAGATAAAAATAAAATAGTTATTCTGTATAAATTATGTTTAAAAAATTCAATAAAGCACTCTTAACATTAAATATTATATTTCAAACGCTCTATACACATATTTGTCCAAACGTTACACCAGAATTTTTCAGATCTTCTAACAGTAAAATAATCTGATTGACAAATTTGTCATATTCAGTGGAATTCATTATGGTTGGAAGATTATGCATATCCTGCATATATATTTCCAAAGATTTGGTATAAAGAAAATGACCACTGGCATTTAAATATAGCAACATTCTACGCGAACTTTTTATATGCAATTCCCAGTAACGATTCCGTCCGGCAAAAATGAATTGTTTCATAATAATATTCACCTATACGAAAAAATTAAGAAAAATATTTGATTAATAAGTAAATATAATGGTGAAAACGACATTAATGCAAATTTAAAAACTTGTTTCCAAATTGAATTTATATGAATGTTAATTATACATACCATGTCGTGCACATTTATTAAATACAATTTATGGTAACACTGTAACCAGTATCTTTCCACAAACAGGGACACATAATAACAAGTTTGAGCAGATGTATCTTACTCCCGCTCCACTACTTTCATGTTAACGGTTACATTTTAAGGCATCATGCTCTCATCTCCGAAAATATTATATCTCCAAATATTTGTAGAAATATTGTATAACTTTCAACTTAAAAACTATTAAGTTTCATATATGATTTAAAAAAAATAATTATTTTATTTTATCTGTATTTTACGAATAAAATAATTTAAAACCAATTTTTTTTTTCAATTTGTTTAAACAATGATTGTTTAAAAAATTTTGATAATTAAAGTAAATTTATATCGTTATAGTATGCTTAATTATATTATTAAATAAAGATTCGCTTAGAAAGTCCATAGGGTGCAATATGCTGTAAGTATGATGCATAAATAACGTCATTTGTTTATAACAAAATGAATGCATGATGGCACATGGCATTATGATATTTGAGTCCCAGTATTTGTGGTACATCAGTTTTAAAAAAATGATCAAAATCGCTCCATTAGAAGCCGAGAAAATGAAAATTTTTTTCGGATATGTATTTTGAAACTTCGAATTCAATTTTAAAATGAGAGCTCCCCACACCCTTTTTTTCATTTTTCACGCGCGAAGGTGATATTCTTTTTATTTTTTATTAAAGTTTCCGATAACATAAACATTTAAATATTTGTATCAAAAAAGAGCTCGACAAGACAAAGTTTTTGGTTCAAGAATCAAGTCGGTATTTTTTATAGATTGACCGTAACAGGCTGTCAACTTTGACAGTTTATACTTAGAAAACCAATTGACGGAATTTAATTTATTTTTTTTGAAGAAAAGAAGCGTCTTTCCAAGTATTCTCAAAGCATGTATTGCAAAAAAAATCCAATGAAAATCCGCCGAGATAATCTATTTGTTTATAAGCAAAAATATCAACAATGCCTTTAAACAATTCCTGAGAGCATCCAAATCATCTGATTTTGATTCTGAAAAAAGCGTTGGAAAACTTGAGTTCCCTACTATATGTCGAAAATAAATTTAAATACGTCAACGTGATATTTTGGACTCAGACAAACTTGAAAAATGGTCAATTTTTGTAAACGAAATAGGATTGCAAAATTATTGTAGAAAAACTATCGATTCGATCCTAACGAACTTTTGCTCATTATTTTATCATGGCATAAAGTTTTCTTTACTCTAATATGAAGGTCCTCAGAGAAATTTAAATGGTCGAAAAAAAAATTGATTAAAAACTGTCTTTTTTTACGTTTATTTTGAGATTTCCGACCAATCTTATCTTATGGCAAATTTAATTTCGAAACTTTTTTTCCTTTTTAACTTTCCTCTAAAATGAATACCTTCAAAGTTACACGAGAGAAAAGTTGAAAAAAAAAGTTTTTTTCTCGTTAATTTTATATTTTTATTAACAAAATCAATGTTGCCCAACTTTCTGAAAGTACGCATATCAAAATTACTGTTATTCAGGTTATTCTGAAGTCTCTCATGCAAAAATCTCCATGTTCCATTTCACATCCACCTAAAAACAGATAAGCTCTGGTCTAAAAACATTTCGTAGATGAGACCGCTAGATGGTGGTCTATACAAATCTAGCTGCGACACTGCTTAACAGTGTAGTGATGAGTAGGTATTAGTTAACGTCATATATTCATATATTGAAAATTGAAGATTTTTACCGAGGGTAACAAGAAAATAAAATAAAACGAAGAACAAAAACTCCTTAATTCCTATTTGCGGTTAAAAGAATTGCTTCATTTAAATGTGCAGAACTGCTGAAGTTCCTGTCTCAGAGTTTATTTCAGTAAAAATAACGCAATAAACAATAACACAAATAAAAGATAAGGTAACAAAACAACTAAACTCAATTACTGGAACAATTTTAACTGATTTTCACCTCAAAATTCAAAAGGAAGGACCAAATAAAATTAAAATGAAAAATATACAGCTCTTTAGTTGTTTAAAAGGACAGCAAAAGTCAAGACAAATGGCTCCGGCCTTATTTATATCAAAGACTAGTGCTTCCGCATTACGCTGCTTCTTTCAAACATTTTTAAAATTTAAAAGAGATGATAGCTCTAAAACAAACCTATGCAAGTTTTTGGATAACAACAGTCAGCTGAAATGAATTTGTAAAATAAGACAATTCATTAATCATTAACATTTTCTGCTCAAAATGAAATAAGATTTCACTGGCTAGTTTTAAGTTATAAATAAACTTCCCGCCATCTATTATCAATGCAGACAAAATAAAGGATAAGTTTCTTGCAAACACTAGGTTATGAGGTAAAACAAACCAAAACATTTCCTGAAAGTTAAGGGACCTCGCGAAGTAGATGTCGATCTGAAATGACGATGACAAAGCAAGTTATGAAACATAGATGGCGTATTGATGGGAAGTTTGTAATGTCAATAAATGCAAGAAAAATCATTTACAGGAATACCTCTGTCAATGCAAATTCAACAATGATAGAAAATCTAACCTAAACCGTAAACAAAGCAAAAACTGCTGATCAGAGAAATTTCAAGAAAACATCTATACTAACGGACAAAAAGAAAGATTACACTCGAATAGTAGGCAAAGAAACCGAAATATAACTGGAAGACGGTAACACTAAGTGCAACAACAGAAATAAATGCAACCGCCTACATCCTAGTGAATACCAAGCAAAATAACACAAATAGGGGTCAAATAGTGGTAATAATTAAATATAACATAAAATCGCACTTTTCAGCGTAAGAATGTAGCCAAAATTCAGAGAGATAAAATAACCAAGTTGCAAAAGTAGAACTAAGGAAATTTGTAGGAAAACCAAAAATGCAACTAACCAACTAAAGAAGTTTATCATCTGTTATTAGTAGAGATGAAGGCCCGACTGTGAAACTCCCAATGAGCACTAGCGACCACCTGGACAGCACACGTGTGCATTCTTGGAACACCTGCATAGTCGAGATCAAATTAATATGCATTGAAAGCGTATATGTTTGCTCGTACTCTTTCTCTCTTGCTCTCTCGACTCTCCTTGTCTTAAATGCAGTGACCATGATGCACACGTGTGCCTTCTTGTAACACTTGCACGGTTAAGGTCAAATTAATATGCATTGGAAGCGTATATGTTGGCTGGTACTCCTTCTCTCTCGTTCCCGCTGCCCCCTTGCCTTAAATGCGGCGACCATGATGCATACGTGGGCGTTCTTGTAACACCTGCATGGCCAATGCCGAATTAATATACATTGGAACCGTATATGTTTGCTTGTGCTCCTGCCCTTCTTCTACCGATACCCCCTCGCCTTGAATGTGACGGCATTGATGCCCACACGTGCATCCCGGTAACACCTGCATAGGCAAGGACAAGTTAAAATACATTGGAAGCATATAAGTTTATAGACTCCCATTACCCGCCGCTTCACCGTTGTATACCTCGTCGCTACTTGATGGCACACGTGTTCATCAACTAAGCCGGCCGACCCTTTCAATGTCGAGTAAACATGCATACGAACAGTATACAAATTCATCGTGCTTCCGCCACAGACACCGCTTGTGCTGTTACAACTTGTCTGCATTCTTAAGGTCGAGTTCCTTGGAAAAGGACGTGAGGGTGAATAAATTAAAAAGCGCGGCCACACCCTTTTTCCCGCAAGCCTAATATTGAGAATAAAAATATAACTCACATTGTTCTTTTTCTGACCCTTTTGTATGTATTCACTTTTCAGAGAATAGCATTAAAACATCTTTCGTTCTTAAACTAACACATCCTTTCATCAACGTCGCATGTATCTACATATTAAGTTTATTTAATTCTTTCTCTTTCTCTCTTATGCTTGTATTCGCCTCGCACAAAACAGTTTAAAAACATTTTAAATTCCTAAACTAATGCATTTTTCTCGGCTTCCAATTCACGCGTTTTTATTACCTGAACCTTTTTAAGGGATAGTCAGGTACTAAAAAGCCAACGCCTTTCGATTCTATATTTGTTTTATCATACAGTAAAGTCTTTTTTATTTGATATTTTCTTAAATGTTAATACAATTGTGTATTATATAGGAATAAAATAATTTCACGGCAGCACTGAAAAATTAACAAAATTTCTTGTTTAAACATATAAAATTGCATAGGCAACAGACCTTTCTTATAAATAAATTCGAAAAACTTTGCAGTCAGTGGCACCGGCTTTTTTTTTCGACCTCGTAGTATAAATAATTTTTGCTAAACGAAAGAGAATATTTTCTTGGAAATTAGATGTTAAATACATTTGAGGTATTTTTCGTTAATTATTGTAGATATCATTCAAAAAGTAACCTGCCGCTGTTATCTCGGATTACAAGAACCTAATTTATATGACACTGGTAAAATATAACGGTTTTTAACTCGGTATTCTTAAATGTCATTTAAATGATATATTGTACATGAATTGGATCTTGGGTGTTCTGAAGAATTTACTCATAGTATCATATAAACTCGGGGGCAATATCTGTTTTATTCATTTTTTGGAAAATTAGGTGTTTCAAAATAATTTAGTGGTATTTTTCTTAATTATTCTATAATTTTTTAGTTATTAGAGAATATTCTGACGTAATGAGGCTTATATACTGAACACGTAAAAACTACTATTTCAAATTAGTTCCGAAATAAAACATATTTTATAGCATTTTATACCCTCTTGCAGTGTATAAAGAGACTTTTTTGCAAATTTATCTATTTCATTCATAATTATGAAAATTCTAAAATATATATCAAATTTACTTACGCATAAGTTAAATTATTGAAAAGAAGACCCTCCGTGTTTGAAAATCTTAAGAAAAATGAGAAAAAATAGTAACATTGTACTTATTTATTATTTTGATAAATAATAACATTAAAGTATATATTCGTATGTTCTTTCTTATTTTCTGAAAAGTAATAATCGTCTGTCTGGGTAAATTCATAGGTCAAACTTGAAAAAGACCACCTGCACTTACCAAGTTCAATAATTTAAAAATACCTGCATTCCCATCCTTTTTCTTCACTAGAGTCTAATCTCGCATAGACTAAAACTGAATATAACGCACTATCCTTTTTCTCTTTTGGTTTCTGTCCTTGTCAAAAATAGTCTGTGTTTAAATGTGGTATCTACCTCTGAAAGTTGTTATATATAATGTGATAAAATACAATGGTTTTAACTCGACATTCTTAAATATCATTTAAATGGTATATTGTATATGAATTTGATCCTGATTACTCTGAACAATTTACCTATCAAATAAACTCAGGAGCAATCTATTTTTATTGGAGAATATTCTAATGATAATGAGGTTTATATATTGAAAAATTACTATTTCAAATTACATCCAAAATAAAACATATTTTAAAATATTTTATACGCTCTTGTATATAGTGCGACTTTTTCAAATTTATCTATTTTGTTAATAATTATGAAAATTCTGAAATATATATTAAATTTACTTTTGCATATGTTAAATTATGGAAAAGAAGTTATGCCGTTTTAAAAATATTAAGAATAGTGTGATCGATACTTGGGTACAAAATTAACCCTTTTCTTCCTTTTGAGAGTTTTTCAAATATACCTGTTTTATTTATAATTATAAAAATCGAGAAATATAGATTAAATTTACATTAGTTAAATTATATGCTATAAATACATGACTGCTCTTAAGAAATATTTTACAAAGGTTGATAATGTGATTTATACATGGGAAAAACTAAAAACTATTTTAACAGTATCCAAAATAAAGCATATTTTGTAACATTTTATTACCCTCTTTTGTATATAAAGGATTTTTATGGTAAAGTCGTTGTTACCCAAATAAAATTTAAAAACATCTACCAAATGTCGTGGGAACGTTCTTAAATTTTAGAAATAAAGGAACCAACTCAGTTATCAGCAACCTACGAAAACAAATCTTTATTTTATCTATTTTTCTACCAGACAATAAATTGTCTGTTAAGGCGATAGCTAAACAAACAGTCGCCCATATTTTTACGATTTCTGCACCGACTGCTTGACTTTTATGATCATCCCAAATCTTGTGTTTGAAAGGTATAATGTGTTCAGCTCGTCTAATTTATGCCTTCGTATAAAAGTCGGCACCTGCAATATCAAAAAGGTTTCAAATCCATGAGAAAACTGTTAAAAGATATTGCACTAGAAATCTCACCCCCTCTTAAACACATTTTAAAGATGCATCCCGCCCCCTTTAAAACACACCCTTAAGACATTTTACTAAAATTTTCAAATTAATTTTAATTCAGTTTCTATTTTACTTTTAAGTAAGAAAGATCTATAATCAAAATGTCTATAAATGATATTTTTCAGTCGTGGACTAGCGAGTATGAACGGGAGGCGGCAGTAGATGAACTTACGCGGAACGATATATCGGAACTAATAGCCGAGTTTGTTTATATACCTAGGCCTATTAGCCCACTCAAGTACGATCCTACTAAACGCAAACCGACAAGACCGAAACGTATTTCGCGGATCGCCAAGATCGCTAACTCGGGCGCGATGGAAGATAATTCGGAGTTATTACAACAATCTCAAACTTTAATTCAAAATCGTATTGAACCACCGACCGGGGAGAAGAGTAAGAAAATCCATATAATTAGCAATATCGTCATAAGGAAGGCGCGACCTCAAACATTGGATCGAACGGAGCAAAGTATGTATAATCCAAACCGAAGTGAGCTGGCGCGATATTTTAGCTCATTCTTAGCGGAGGACGAGGATACATCATCCTATCTCGAGGCTGGTGCAAACAAGATGAGAGATTTTTCAGCATCATTCACCAAGGAAAATGAAAGAACGAAGATCACAACAGTAATACCAAAAGCGGGAAATTCTAAGGAAGAGCAACTAATACCAATAGATGAAAAGAAGAAAGAGGTTAAAAAACAGTCGACAAAGACCGCAACGCGGACACAATACATGAAGAATTCTACAAGGAAAAAATATACACAAGAAAAAAAGCGAAAAGCAATTAAAATACAACATGTGGCAATATTGCGTGCGCGCCCCGGCGACAGTGACTATTCCAGTTGTGAAGAATTTGTTGAACCATGTTTTAAACCGGATTGTAGACGGAAAAAATTATTAAAAAAATAAAAAAAAACTTACTTCGCATAAAATATTTTATCTCGTTTTATAAAAATATAGTAAGTAAAAATTGTATACAAATAATCGATTTAATCAAAATATAGACATAATCAAAAAGAAATATTTTAGCAACGATTTTTGTGTGCAAACGTCAAATTATTAATCGGAAAGTGCGAATCTCAAAGTATGAACGTGTAAATTACTGTCCTCGACTCAAGAGTTTTAAGTTCAGGTGCAAATCTTGAGAAGCTCAGAGCTAATCTGAATAATGCGGTTAAAGTGTTAATTTAAAGGGTAAATAACCTCCAAATAATTTTTCGAAACCGTTTCTAATGTGCATAGCAAAACATATTGAAGACAAAAAGGTAAAAAATATTATTTTATTACTTATTATTTTTGAATTTTTTCTGACGTCAATGCATTTTCTGCCATAAATATTTTGTAATTCGTTAAAAACTATATCTCCATTTCATGTATAAAATATTTTTTACACAAAATAACATCTAAAAATGATAGCTGCTATGGTTAGGAGCGTCTTCTCGCAGTGTTATCCAACGTTGCCAGTTAGTCTGTATTCGGAACATTAATTAATTTCCGCATTCTTACAAACTTGTCTTCGCACCTTATTTGAATCGTCAAATGTGCTTGTTGGAATGATTCAATTCCTACGCACGTATTTTAGAAGCCAGATATTCTTTAAAAATCGATCAATATGTGGTAATAAATACGTTAATAAATAAAATTAATTATTCATTATTATAATTGAGACAGGTAAAGCGCTTATATATACGATAATCAATTCTTTATAACTTATTATTTGTTTTTATTATTTATGTTTCTTACTTAAAATCTGAATAAAAACCTAAAAATTATTAAAAAAAAATATATTTATTGCAACATTCATTTTCACAAAGGCAACAACTGCTTTTTTTTATTACCTTTTGTATTCATTTCCATTGTAGTTATTCATTTGGAAATTTATTTTTTTAATTTGAATACATAATTCAGTGGCGGATTTACGGATAGGGGAGGTTCAGGTTCAACATTTTATGAAGATTTGAGCTTGATACAAAACCCCCATAAAATCGTTTTAACGTCCACACTCCCTCATGTGAAATCAAATGAACGTTTCTTTGATACCGCAGCTATATAAAGAATATTTGCCTATGAATTTTGTTTCTTGATTTTATTGCAAAATGACTAAAAAGTACTTTATTTAGAAAATATTGAAGGGAATAAAAATTCCCACTTATTATTTTTTAAAATTTTTATTTAATACAAATATGTAATTACAGACAGACACTTTAATGTTAGATAAAGGTAAACACAGAAACAAACTTTATAAAGTGTACTTAGACAAAATTTAATAAAACAGATAAATCTACAGTGAGTGTAATAAGCTTTTTATTAATTAAAAAACAAAAATTAAAAACAACCCTTAATAATATTCATACCAACACCTAAATTTCTAAATCTATTAAAAACAAATATCATATCAATCATTTCTTAACCTTCGTATAACAAACTGTCATATTATGTAGTTTTAAGAAAACCCTTTTATTTTTTTAGAAAAAAAATTGTTTTTCCATACTCCTTTGTCTAGTTATTTCATTTCTTTTCTGTATCATATCTATTCTCTCAAATCATGTAAATTCAGTCCCAAATTTCTGATTTTCATCCCAACCTTGGCAGTAGCTATATAGACATTTCTTCTTTTGCAATCTATAATTTTACATTTCCTAATAAACTTCTACTTTTCTATACCCAATTCAAAACAAATCTTATACCTCACGTCTTTTTTCAAAATCTGTTGATTAATTAATACTAGCATTAAACCCCTCAATAAAATTACATAGTTTATTCTAGTAATGCAGTGTGTTTCTTCTTTTTTTTTATCAATATATAAGGAATCTTCTAACTCCCTTATGGTGTTTTTTTTTTATTTCAATAATAAACTATTATATCCACAAAATCAGAAAAAATTATTAGAACAGCCTGAAAAAGAAGGGTTCATGAATCTGAAGCTTTAAAATAACAAGTTTAGGTTAGGAAACAACTATTGGCGGGAAATGATATGACGCCCATTTGAATAAATGCTCGAGTTACAGACTATCTGGCAACGTTGGATAACACTGCGAGTAGGCGCTCCTCTATGGTTTTATACACCAAATATTCTTAGTTGTGCTTGAGGGGTAAGGGGAAAGTAGATCTGACAAGCTCCGAGACATAATGCATTGTATGAACAAGGTAAATGCTTCATACACCTGAACAGCTCTGGGCTGCTCCGGCCCATGAATCGAGGGTAGTAAATGCGTCAGTATTTTTGACGTTAGTGTTGTGACCGTTACAAAATGGAGTCGAATTCGAACGTAAATAAAGATATGTTTTAGACTAAAAAACAGTGACTAAATATATATTTTCATTTTAGTACTTATAGTATAGGATTTTTAGAAGCATCTTAACCACCAGCATAAGATATAGAAGATCTGTGATACAAACAACTTGAAAATTTCGAATGTAGACGAAACAACATACTAACAAAAGCCAAAACATGTGATTTTTCATGGATAGATAAGTATTTCTTGATAAAAAATTTTTGGTAAGTTCACGTTTAATACAGCTCGAATATTCTATTTATAGGTACACATAATAGATCCGGAAGGGGTGCATAATTCAAACTGAAGAGTATTATGAAATATATGATGCTTGGGACTGTTTGATCCATCAGGAATTTTCACACAACATATAACCTTTTTTTTTTTTTTTTGTAAGTATAGAAAACACAATATTTATAAAAAAAATCCATGTATTACACCACTCGAATCTTTAATTGCTAAATTACACATTTAAGTACATCTGATCATTATTATAGCATTTTTCATACTCGTAGCTCTTTTTCAACACACAAAAAAAAAAAAAAAACATACATTTAATTTTTCAAATTACATGACTCAATCCACTACCACAACATTTTTATAATTTTATATCATTTATTGTGTAGTAAGAAACCTTTCTAACATTAGTTTCTTGTACCAATTATAATTAAAAAATTATGTTGTGTCACTATTCAACACCCACACATGGGGTCCTAGTTCTAACAATTTAGCAAATTATGTGAGGAATTTATCGTATATTAGTTATTCTTGCAAATTTCCCTCTAATGGTTTTCTAGCTTATTATGCATTAAATACAATAGATAAATCCATAAAATATTGTTTCACTGTTTAAATGATATCTATTTATTGTTTCAGATTATGTTGACAACATGGTGACTATACTATTGAGTTACTGAATCGTGAAACATTAATATGGAAAAACTATATACTTATTTCTGCAATTAAATCTTGAGAAGATGATGGATGTACTAGTAACGTGTGCAGTTAAAAGCAATACCTGTGAATTTTTGAAATAGATAAGTATTTTCTGTTAGATAAGTATTTTATGTTTAAAGATTTTCTGGTAAGTTCATATATAGTTCTTATTATTCTATTTGTAGGTAATTGTAATATATCTAGAAAATATATATTATATAATTCCATATGAAAAGTATAACGATACATGCGCAAAATGTATGACCACACGAGATTGTTTGAACTGTCTTTAATTATGAGGACTATAGCCTGAAGGGAGTGTAAAAGCCACATGGCTAAATCATTGGTTAATATGGTGAATTCGCTAAGGACGTGAAATGTGCAAGTTCTGTGTGGGGGAGACTCACATCTGACCAAAGATGTCATTGTTTTCATAGATCACATAACCCTAATTGTAAGTATTGTGTTGAAAATAGCATATTTTCTAATAAAAAACATTACATGTGTTAATTATTGGCCTAACCAATTATTACAGCATTTTTTTATTATTTTTTGGTTTCA